>VUQS01017172.1:7948-21199 GCA_015108495.1 Heterochromis multidens | reverse complement strand
GACTGTGTTTTCTTTTATTTATTTTTTTTTTTTTAAATAAATTTGTCAGTGTTTTCTTGTAAATTTATCTCTTTTTTAAATAAATTTGTCAGTGTTTTCTTGTAAACGTATCAGTGTTTTTCTTGTAAATTTATCTTTTTTCTTGTAAACGTATCAGTGTTTTTCTTGTAAATTTATCTTTTTTAAAATAAATTTGTCGGTGTTTTCTTGTAAATTTATCTCTTTTTTAAATAAATTTGTCGGTGTTTTCTTGTAAACGTATCAGTGTTTTTCTTGTAAATTTATCTTTTTTTAAATAAATTTGTCGGTGTTTTCTTGTAAACGTATCAGTGTTTTTCTTGTAAATTTATCTTTTTTAAAATAAATTTGTCAGTGTTTTCTTGTAAATTTATCTCTTTTTTAAATAAATTTGTCGGTGTTTTCTTGTAAACGTATCAGTGTTTTTCTTGTAAATTTATCTTTTTTAAAATAAATTTGTCAGTGTTTTCTTGTAAATTTATCTCTTTTTTAAAATAAATTTGTCAGTGTTTTCTTGTAAATTTATCTCTTTTTTAAAATAAATTTGTCAGTGTTTTCTTGTAAATTTATCTCTTTTTTAAAATAAATTTGTCAGTGTTTTCTTGTAAACGTATCAGTGTTTTTCTTGTAAACGTATCAGTGTTTTTCTTGTAAATTTATCTTTTTTAAAATAAATTTGTCAGTGTTTTCTTGTAAATTTATCTCTTTTTTAAAATAAATTTGTCAGTGTTTTCTTGTAAATTTATCTCTTTTTTAAAATAAATTTGTCAGTGTTTTCTTGTAAATTTATCTCTTTTTTAAAATAAATTTGTCAGTGTTTTCTTGTAAATTTATCTCTTTTTTAAAATAAATTTGTCAGTGTTTTCTTGTAAATTTATCTCTTTTTTAAAATAAATTTGTCAGTGTTTTCTTGTAAATTTATCTCTTTTTTTAAATAAATTTGTCGGTGTTTTCTTGTAAACGTATCAGTGTTTTTCTTGTAAATTTATCTTTTTTAAAATAAATTTGTCAGTGTTTTCTTGTAAATTTATCTTTTTTAAAATAAATTTGTCGGTGTTTTCTTGTAAATTTATCTCTTTTTTAAATAAATTTGTCGGTGTTTTCTTGTAAACGTATCAGTGTTTTTCTTGTAAATTTATCTTTTTTAAAATAAATTTGTCAGTGTTTTCTTGTAAATTTATCTCTTTTTTAAAATAAATTTGTCAGTGTTTTCTTGTAAATTTATCTTTTTTTTTAAATAAATTTGTCGGTGTTTTCTTGTAAATTTATCTTTTTTTTAAATAAATTTGTCAGTGTTTTCTTGTAAATTTATCTCTTTTTTAAAATAAATTTGTCAGTGTTTTCTTGTAAATTTATCTTTTTTTTTAAATAAATTTGTCGGTGTTTTCTTGTAAATTTATCTCTTTTTTAAAATAAATTTGTCGGTGTTTTCTTGTAAACGTATCAGTGTTTTTCTGCAGTGAACAAAAACACTGCAGCGAGCAGCATTAAAGAGGATTAATAAAAACAGAGTATCCAGGATATTTAAGAAGAGAAACAGGAACCAACGACCTGAACCAAACACCAATAATATAACGAAACACGGCAGCTTCTTCAAACCACTCTGATCAAACCTGGCAACAACTCTGTCCGCTCTGAAATGTGTCCGGGTAGCCACAGGAAATATTTATTGTCTGATTTACGTCACTTGTGGTTTGTAGATATTAAAAGTATATATTATGATCTAACAAATTTCTCTCGTTTTTAATGTGTATCATGCAGCCGCTTTTGTACGTCACCTACTCGCGGTTCGTAAATTAGAAATGGTTCCGCCTTTGTTTCAGTCGGACTGTCACCAGCGACGGGCGGTTCATGGAAGCTGCTAAAATCCAAATCAGACGTTTTAATATTTAGAATAAAAACGAGCACAGAGACATGGAGGAGCCGCTCAGAGTGTAAGTGATCTCTGTGAGTACGGAACCTGTGGCTCTGATGACGCAGCGTCCGGTTTAATGTTTCCTTTGGTTTAATTTGTGCTGTTTCTGTTGTTTCAGTTATGACGTCAGAGGAGCTCAGTTTCTGCTGAAACACGTTTCTGAAAGAAAAACATGAAAAAGGCGTCTAAAACTCAGCGGGTCATCGTCTTCTTATTGTTGCCTTTTTCGGAACTAATTAGATACAAAATCGCGACCACTCTCGCCAAACTTCGTTCAAAATTCAGCCAATTTAAGCATTTGTTACTAATTTCGCATTTATGTGTTAAAAACACGCAGCATAGACACACAGTTAAGATCAGTGATTATCCGTGAAGAATTAGGCGTACATGTCCTCCACAGAATACACTCTTAAACTGTTTGTCGGCCTCTTTCAAACTTTGTAATATTTAAGGTTTTTTTGCACATCTGTATCCATCGTAAGATATGATAGTGAAAATATGCGGTGTCATCACTTTGAGTTTGACATTTCGGCAGAGGTGGAAAAAGTACAGACACTGTGTACTTAAGTAGAAGTACAGATGCTTGTATTAAAAAAATACTGATTCAACTTCTTTACTCAAGTAAAAGTGAAAAGTACACACTCTGAAATGTACTCAGAGTAAGAAAGTAAAAGTAGTTCTTTAAAGGACGTTTGTACCAGATATTTTAGTGCAAAGCTAAATGTTATATTAATATAATAAAATAATATTAGTTCATGTGAATACAGACTTTATTTTAGCCTAAATTTGAACTCTAATGAATGCAGTCAGCTTGAATCAGTTATGCAGAACATGAGCAGAGAAAAAGGAGAATTTTTAAAAACAGCTCTATTTTCTGTCGCCTACATTGTAGAAGGCGACTTTACCTCCACACCTAAACAGGAAATGAAACTGACCATTAATTCAGTTAATATTTATTATTATTGCTTTATTTTATCTTATTTTATTTTAATGTAAGAGGCACCTAGTGGTCGTTAGGTCTGCTGAATGTATTGTCCTCAATGACCATCTGTCCAACTTTACAAATAAGCAAGGCAGCATTAAAGTCCCAGAAACACAAACAGTGTTTGGGAGACTCTGTCCAATATTTGGTGCTCTTTTCCATAAATTATCTGGGTTGTTGTTGTTGTTTAAGTATTAAAATGTGTGTGTGTCTCCAGCTTGGCATGTGGGGATGTTGAAGGCCGTCTGAATGCTCTGTTTAATCGAGTCCAGGCTGTCCAGAAGAAGACTGGGCAGTTTGATGTGAGTCAGATGCTCCAGAGATCCCAGTTATCAATTTTTTAGACATTTTTTAATGTGTTGGGGGGTTGTTGTGTTTTTCCTTGTAAGTGTGCCTTTTTTTTCTTATAAATTTACCCTTTTTTTCACATAAAACTCTTTTCTGGTAAATTTGCCAGTTTTTTCTCTCGTAAATATCCCATTTCGTTTCTCATAAATTAAAAACTTTTTAAATCTAAAATTCAATTTTTTTCTCTGAATTTTATGCCTCGTCCATCCTTTAAAATTTTTTTTTTTTTTTACCCTAATACACCGTTGTAGATAACTGTCTGTTAAGTTCTTATATTACAATACCCGTAATCGTCTTTAAGTTGTGGTGAATCTGTCGTGATTTTGATGTCTGTTTTCCGGCAGCTGCTGCTGTGTGTCGGAGAGTTTTTTGGAACGACGCCGGAAGCTGAAGCAGAGTGGCAGCAGTACAAAACCGGAGCCAAAAAAGGTGAAAAAATCTGGGAAATTTGAGCAGATGATGCTCAACTCTATTCTTCTTTGTTGACCACAGAGGGCGGTGTTGTACTGATAGAATTCAGTAAGACATCAACAGCGCCTCCTGTGGTCATGCTGAAAGTAAGCTTTTTTTTGTTTGTTTCCTGTAGAAACTCAAAAGCCTTTTTTTGTGCCTCCTCAGCTCCCATCCACACTTACATCCTTGGCGCAGCGAGCCAGGAGACCGTGAAGAATTTCCCGAACGCTGATGGTTGTGAGCTGGCTGAAAACATCACATATCTGGGTAAGCAAACATGTGTATTCATGACTTTTAATAAAACATGAAGCGAATGTGATTTAACGCTCTCGCCTGTGTGCGTTCCAGGCCGGCGTGGTGTGTTCACCGGCGTGTCGGGACTGCAGATCGCGTACGTCAGCGGTCGGGAGGCCTTGCAGGAACCAGCTCCAGCTCACTGCTTCACCTCCAAAGATCTGGCGGCCCTCGTGACTCCTCTGACCAGCAGCTCCAAGTTCAGAGGCGTCGACATCCTGCTGACGTCGCAGTGGCCCCGGGGAGTGTGGCACTACGGAAACAACCCGGTAATGAAGACGTCATTACTGTTGCTCACTTAATTTTACTGGTTTTGACTTCACAACAGCTGCTGAATGGATCTGCAGAAAGACTGTTCTTAACTCTCTTTTGCAGGATGTGAACACAAAGGTTTGTGGAAGCAACTCCATCGCCAACCTCGCAGACAAACTGAAACCACGATACCACTTTGCAGCACTAGAGGGCGCTCACTATGAAAGACTCCCATACAGGTAGGCTGCAGTGCTGTGGGGGGCTCACTGCTGACCCTATTAATCAATTTATATTGGTTGGATTATAAACTGGATATAAAAGAGCCTTAAACCTGCATTCTTTCTAATGGCCAGAAGGGGGTGACTCCTGGAAGAAGTCTGATTGTGTAGAAGTCTAAACAGCAACTGCATGGATCTTGTTTCACTTTTTTCTGCCCCCCCATGTTTCACTGTCTTTATCATCAGGAATCATGTTGTTCTTCAAGAAAATGCTCAACACGTCAGCCGGTTCATCGCCCTGGCAGCCGTCAACAACCCCGCCAAGAAGAAGGTGCGTTTCCCTTACATAACAAGGAATCAGGCTTATTAAACACGTTTAAAAGCAGCTGCATGGAGATTACGTGCCTGCATAGCTGAGGGAAAATGGCAGTTTTTTAAAACCTTTAACCCATTTCCAGTAATATGCATCAAGTTAAACTTAAACGTCAGGAAAAGTTCATCATCTCTGATTAATAATGCAAAGACAGAAAAATCTGCTTAGAAACCACAGAGAAAAGACAGTTCAGAACTTCCCTGAGATTATCGTGTTTTAAAGTTCTCTTCAGTGTCAAATGAATGCAGTGATCGTTGTCTGTACATGTATGCATACAGTGCAAACAGGAACTCCTAATAGCCAATTTGGTTTACTTTATCTCTCAAAATGTGAACAAAAGTCAGACTCTAAATGACAGCAGCCCACAGAAATTGTTGAAAATTGTTCAGCTCACTTAACCTGAAGGAAATTGATAGTGCTGGAAGGGATAAAAAATAACCTAAAAAGATCTTAATTTAGGCCCTGGTTCTCCTGCAGTGGAAACATCTCCAGATCTGTGTCAGAACATGTGAAAACCTTCTCTTTCTGTCTGCAGTATCTCTATGCCTTTAACATAATCCCGATGAAGACTATGGATCCCTCAGAGCTGATGAAGCAACCGCAGGACGTCACAGAAAACCCCTACAGACACCCAACAAAAGACAAGATGGACACACAAAAAACAGCCTTCAGTACCACAGAGGAGGAGGTTTGTGTCTCATCATTGCCTTGCGGTGTAGATTCACACCGACTAAAATTCATCCTGTCTCTTAATTGAAATCATTTTTAAACATGTGTTTGAGGTTTTGAACTGCCAGATGTTTCTAAATGTGTCTGTATGCGTGCCAGGAGCCAGCCAATCAGTACTTCTTCGACCTGAGCAAGAAGCAGGCCGGAGGTTCTCGGGGTCACGGCAGGAAGAGACATTCGGATGGAGACAGGCGAGGTCGAGACCAGCAGCATCATCAGGGGCAGCCCAAGCAGCCCCGCCGGCACCGTGAGTCCAACCACTCTGTGTTTAGATCTGATTTAAGAAAGAAAACCAAACTACTGGAGGCTTACTGAGAACCTTTTTACAAAAGTTGCTTTGAAGCTGAGCTTACATAATTTCCTCAGGGATTAATAAAGTATTCTGATTGTGATTACACCCCGACCACCTTTCTGGTTACTGTGACAGAAAGATTCAAAAAACCTAAAAGAACAAACTCTGCTGTCTCAAACTTTTCCCAAACAGGGGAGACAAAGATACTTTATAGCTGACATTTACTTTCTATAAAGGATGTCATTAGTGACTATGGTTTTCTGATGTTACACAGATCTTTTGTGTTTTTCTGTGTGCAGCTCAGCCCTCTGGTCCGTGCTGGTTCTGTCTGGCCAGCCCTCAGGTGGAGAAACACCTCGTCATCAGCATAGGAACACATGTGAGTTTATACACTTCACAGTAAGCTCCTTCAAGACTTCATGTAAAAGCATTAGAGCAAAGTGAGCAGAGTGATTTGTTCTGCAGTGTTACCTCGCGCTGGCTAAAGGCAGCTTGACTCCTCGCCACATGCTGATCCTTCCCATCGGACACTACCAGTCGGTGGTGGACCTGAGCTCGGAGGTGGTGGAGGAGATGGAGAAGTACAAGTCAGCCCTGAGGAGGTTCTACAAGAGCAAAGGAGAGCGCTGTGTGCTGTTTGAGAGGAACTACAGGAGTCAACATCTGCAGCTGCAGGTAGAAACACGACAGAGAAAACATGTTTCAGTTCAGTGTGATGATACATTCCTAACTTTAGCTTTTCATATATAAATAAACAGCTAAATTGGATTTCACTCGGACACAAACTGAGCTTTTCATTTCCTTTATCTTTTTTATGATTATAGGGGTAAATCTTTGATTTTTTTTTTTTTGTCTTTATCTTCTGTATGCTCACGTTTATTATCATTAAAGACCTCCAAATTGTCTTTAAATAAAATAAAATAAAATATACTTTATTTATTCCAGGAGTGTGTAAAATTTCTCTTTTTTTCCCAACTGACTATTAAATATATACTTACTTACTTATATAATAAATACATTATACAGAAAAAAAATGGATGAAAGCTAAATAACAGTTAAAAGTGATACAATTAAGTCTTCACAGTGTATCATGTATACTTGATTGATACATTTATTTATTTATGGTTACAACTGTTAACCCTGAAACGAATGGTTAACCAGCCCAGGTGTACCCTACCTCTCGCCCTAGGATAGCAGCTATCCTAGGCTTGTGATTGGCCAACATTTCTGTACAGTTAGGGTTATATTGCCACCTGTTGCGTTGGCATGCTTTTGACACCACTCAACATGATCATTATTCCTCTGTGAGCAAGGACTCATGGTTAAACAATCTGGTTGTCTTTAGACTCTGATTCCATTCCAGTACATTTCTGTTGTCTGCAACAAAAGACATGTTGTTTTTCTTTATATATTTATGATTAATAGCATTGTTTTAAATTATATTATATATATTATTGTCACTTTAAAAAGAAGTGAATATTGTGTCATTTCTGACTGACTTAAATGTAGAAACCTCTAATTTTCAGTAAAATGTTTTATTTACATATAATTTTGGATTTACTGTTTTAACATTTTGAAGAAAATTGTAAACTTTACTTAGTGTTTGATTTGTGTCACTTTTAAGGTGAAATAAGTAAAGCTTTACAATTGTAATTTTTTTTTAGTAAATAAATTTTTGGATTTCATATCTCTAATTTGATTTTGTAGGTATACACAAAAGATTGTGTTAATTATCATTTATTAAATAAAATTACACTAAAACAAAAAAGTCAACAAAGCAATTCGATTTGACAAACTTGGCCATTTTATGAAAAAGCTGCTAAAATAATTTGAGATTGAGCGTACAATTAGATAAACAGAATTCAAGTTTTCTATCACTGATATATAAGAAGTCAAGTCTACACAAAGTAAATCAAAAGTCGGTAATAAATCATCATTTATAAACTCTGAAACACCTTTACTGCCATTAAAAACAACCTCCTTGAATCTTTAATTAGATTATGATTTCTCAGATGGAAGAACAAGAAGAGAAACTAAGAAGCTAATTTTTATTTGCTGCTACATCACTGATCACTTTATTTATTTTCATGGTATTGTCATTAAGGTTGTGCCTGTGCCTTTGAACTGCTGCACCACAGAGGACATCAAGGAGGCGTTCATGGTCCAGGCTCAGGAGCAGCAGATGGAGATGATGGAGATTCCTGAACACACTGACCTCAAACAGGTACTTGTAAACACACCAGGAGTACAGTGGTAAGAGATTCAGCTGTTCTGGGATTTTTAACACCTAATATAAAAGCTGAATTAAACATGTGTGTTCAGATTGCTCCTCCAGGGACTCCATATTTCTATGTGGAGTTGGACTCGGGGGAGAAACTTTTCTACCGCATCCAAAAACATTTTCCTCTGCAGTTTGGAAGGTGAGCATCAGTCCCCGAAAACACAAGAAAAAGCTCTGTGATCGCTAATCAAATTTCACTACTATTAGTATCTTTTAAAGCTATAGTAGCTCTGCATTTCTAATTAAACGTTAAATGCAGACTTTCTATGAAATAAAATGTTTTCTGAAGTTTAGCCACATTTGGATGAAAGTATTAAAATAAGAAGATAATGTGGGCATTCGATTTTTTTTACTGGGCTTCTCTATGAAACTCAATTTTCAAAGTAGCATTTAAAAATTGCAACCTTTGGTTTTTAAAACAAACGGACATCAGAAAGTGCAAAAACAAAAACCTCCACAGGGGGCGCCAGAGAGCCAGTCAGTCAGTATGACTTTTGCCTCAGGAAAGTATTACCTGTTATGTATATATAAAACATATCTACAAACCCATTTATAAATCACAGAAAATTTGCTTCATGATTTGACAGAGAATTTATCTTTAGTCTCACATTATTCTAGTAATATTTGAACATCAGTGGCGACTAATTCTGAATACTTTTAATGCATTTTGTTCAGGGAAAAACACTAAACTGAAAAAATGAAGAAGAAAAGTCCACTAAGACATGAGGAACACACCAAAAATAGTTTAAGTAACGAAGATAAGCATTTATTATTACCATCGACTAATTGTTATTACTCACCACGAAAGGTAATGTTAAAGACGTCAGCAGCAATTTGTCAACATCAGCTGCAGAATCTGTTTATGCAAGCTACGTCGGGGGACAAAAACGCCATTTCCAAAATGTAAATCATGAAATTTTAGGGTAAAAACTTGATGGAAGGTCAGAGTTAGACTGCAGGAGATTAATGGAAGTCAGTGTCACCTAAGTAACTGTGTGTGGGTTTGTGTGTGTGTGTGTGTGCATGCGTAGGGAGGTTCTGGCCAGCGAGGCTGTGCTGAACATCCCGACTCGAGCTGACTGGAAGGAGTGTAAAGAGAGCAAAGAGGAGGAGGAGGAGAGCTGCAAACAGCTGAGAGATGACTTCCAGCCTTATGATTTCACCTGGGATGAATAATTTACACACACACACACGTGTGCTCGTACAGCTATCTTTGTGGGGACCGTGGGTGATTGAATGCTTTGTGAGGACAGTTGTTGACAATGCATTCCCCAAGACTCTGTATCTACCCTGAACACAAAAATTGAGTCAAACAGCCTTTTCAAGGTCTATCTCAATGTAAGGCATGAATATAATGTCTTTACAAAGATAAACACACGTATATCCGTTACCACCACACCCAGAATTATTGTTTTTTTCTATGACATGTTCACTCATTGCCATCTTGGACTATATCAATCCAGAGTTTTGGATGGAACAAGGTTGCAGAGAGTTAACATAGTTTAGCTTAGCACAAAAACTGGATACTGATTAAGAGTTGGTTTTGTTACCTTTGGATGAAGCTGTGTCCATTTTCTATGTTAGGTTTACTGCTTTCAGTTCTCCAGTTTAACGCTCAGTAAATATTTACATCATGTTTCACATACTATTCCTTTTAATCAGGTTTTGTTGTTTTATACAGTACCAGTATTTTTAATATTGACAGTTGGTGATGTGATAGAAGTGCAACTGTAAACCTCACTGCTGGGCTCTTTGTTTTTCAATATTAAAAAAAAAAAAAAAAAGTGATTTCCAGTGTTTAAAATGTGAACTATTTTTGTGTTTATCAACACAGGAGTATTGCTTTTCAAAACCAGTCCATAGTCCAGTTTTCTCAACTGCTGGAGAAAATCTTTCACAAGAAAAACAAATCGTCACAGACTGAAGTGATATTTAAAATTCTGAACCAGCTCAGTAATATTTTCTATCATTCCTACCACACTACTGGGTAAAGTTGGTTTTAATGCCACATTTTGTAAATGAAAACCAATTAAAAACTTATTTTGGGTTTCTGGTGTCACATTGTTTCATTATTACCATGTAGTTTAATGTCAGCTACAAATACAATTTAAATTTGACAAATTTTTATCATTTAAATACATTTTAATTTCTATTATCTTCCATTTATGAAAACTGTACATTGCTCCTGCAAAAATACAAAATAAATTCAAGTCCACATATTTATTGTTCTAGTCACTACTATATGCTTACAAATAAGAAATTGTAGCAAAACCTTTACAAATGCATTTTTTTATATTATAAAAAGACCCATAAAAGTAAAACCCACTAATCTCCATTGCAAAGATGTATCTGTAATTTTAGAGTATATTATGAAAATTATAGATGAACAGCCTTGGATGTCTTAAGAAAAGTAAGTGCAATTTTAACACATGTACATTACAAGTTACATGTCAGAGTGGATCCTTAAAGGCATAAAAAAATTAATTTTTTCAAATTAAAAAAAAAATAAAAAAAATAAAATAAAAAGCGTTTTACTGCTTTAGGTGTCAAACAACTTTTCAAAATCTAGAAATACTTACCTTTCAAGCATCACCACACCAGGAATAGAAGTGAAATGGGTCCAATTCAATAAATTCGAATTGGACCCATTTAATAATAAAAAAGGAAAAGGAGCATTTGCTTTAATTAAGACAAGTCATTGTTTTAGTTTATTTATTTGACATCTTAAAGACATATGAACTGCATTCATTAAATCATTTGCATAAAACTCATAAAAAAAAAAAAAATCAAAGCTTCTAACATGCAGCTTTAAAATAAAGCATGGGTCATTATTAACATTCAGTTAAGCTGCAAAAACCCCGTTAGCTCAAACTTATAGCACATTTTGAATAAACATAACTTAACAGTGGAAGGATTTAAAACAAAATAGGGTGTCCACTAGAGGGCAGCAGAGTTGTAACTGTCTTTCTCCTGTGGATGATTCTTCTGTCATGTTATGAAAAGTAGGATTTTGATTTAAAACATGAAGAAATGGACTAAAAACCACTTTTGTTCAGTTTACTCTGGGTATAAATACAACCTCCCTGCAGACCCTACAGAGTGGAGACGTTAAAGGGGCATCATTGCAAAGGCGCCATACTCTCACAGGTCAACGAGGCCATCCTGTATGGACCCAATCAGGACACGGAGTGACGAATGATATCATTATTCTTACTTAAATGGTTTAAAGCAGCAACAGAGTTAAAGGTGGACAGAGTTTCATGGGTTTTTACACAAAGTCCCTGGACCTCTTAATGGCACAGCAGAGCATCATGCTGAAGATCATCCCGAAGATCTGCAGAGAGGCGGAGGACACAGGAACGTGGAGTTAATAAGGTACACAAAGAATTTCATTTGATCTTTTTCTTGGTTTTCCATGAAAGTAAACTTTGGGGTTTGGAGTAAAACTAGATAACTAGGTTTCCTACTTTCTAGAGAGTGATTCAATTAATAGAGAGTCAAATATTCAGTTTGCCAACACCTAGAATAAAAGTAACCTATAGCAAGTTGTTCACATGTGTTTGTACAATACTAAAAACTTGAGAAAAATGAACAATGTTTCCAATTAAGGCAAAAAAAAAAAAAGAAAAAGTAAAAAATCCTCTATGTGCACTTCCTGTGTATTATTTTTTAAATATGATGGTATAGTGGGGCCCAAGAGCCAGTCAAAGGGATTCATCAGAAATAAATATCAAACTACTTAAGTAGGTTGAAAATTCAGCAATTTCTAATTATTTTAATTTTTGATTAAAAATAATTTTAGAAATCCTTCCTCCATAAACATCCATTAGACGATGTGGCTGCCCTCTAATAACACGGCAGCTACATCAAAGCACAACACAATCTCAAGCTAATGAAGTCTCTCTCTCTCTCACAGGAGCTTTCAGTGCATAATGTTGAACAGTTATATTTACAATGATGCTTAAAGGAGGTCAGCACAGTTTTCCATAGAAAAAGGGAATCCAGACACTGTTATCCATCATGTAATTTTGTTGGGGGCCCCAGGGCGGGCCAGTCAAATTTCAGGGGCCACACCCCAGAAGAAGAAGGTCTAGTTAGTGAGTTGCTTTCCTAGACTTTCTAGCTAGTGAGAAACTACCTCATTGTTTGGTAGCTAGCCAGAAATTGTGTGTTTTGCAAATGTGATATCTTCAAACCCTTATTTCAGGGTTTATCATTAAAGACAGTTTAGAAGATGGACATGGCCACCACAGTGCCATCCACTGGTTGGCAAAGTCACGTTTTCAACATCTTGAGATTTAGAAACCGGATATTGGATAGTCCTTATTGGATGACCACTTGTGATTAACAAGTGGTTAACGAGCATACCCTGGATAATCCTCCTGACTCTTACAATGACCATAATTTACAAAACTGGCTCCATGTTTAAGACTCGATACTTGTGACTGAGCCATAAACTCACCAGTAAAGTGTTCACTAAGGTCATACATGAAGTAAGATCATTTTCTCAGACTTCTATAGAACTGGAAGTCTTTTTGACACCACACAACACAGTTTTATTTCCTTCATTAACGATTTTGGGCTTTGTGCTAATCTAACAGACTATATAACATCAACTTTACTTAACGTTTCAGTAAGTGTGCATTAGTTGCAGACTCACCATGATGACTCCAATGCCAATGCCGACTCCACCAATGATGTGCAGCTTGTTGTTGAACACCTCATCAATAGCAGCCGGACAGCTCTGACAAAAGGAAAGCAGGACAATGAAGCAAAAACAGCAACTTGTTCTGAGTTTGAGCTGCTCAGGTGTGAACTGCTCAAACTTGGGACACTTCTGACTTTGTTAGGTTTAACCCTTTTTAGTAAAAGGATTCTCTGGGCTCATCACTGTTCTTTTTAAATGGAGATCTTGGGAATAAAAATGTTCCGAAAGACCATCTAAGGACTTTTGTTGCAAGCTTCCTTACCGTGGTGATGAGGAGCTCCAGCCCCTGCTGCTTGGGACAGATATCTTTGGCGGCATCGATCACCGTTCCTGTAGGACCGCAGCAGTCCAGCTGCAAAGAGAAAAAAAAAAAAAAAAAAAAAAAAAA
>VUQS01017158.1:0-10556 GCA_015108495.1 Heterochromis multidens | reverse complement strand
CTCAGTTTTATCTGAATTTAGAAGCTGGAAATTAGAGGTCATCCAGGTCTTTATGTCTTTAAGACAGTCCTGCAGTTTAACTAATTGGTGTGTGTCATCTGGCTTCATGGATAGATAAAGTTGAGTGTCATCTGTATAGCAATGAAAATGTATGCTATGCCTTCTAATGATACTGCCTAATGGAAGCATGTATAATGTAAACAGAATTGGTCCCAGCACAGAACCCTGTGGAACTCCATAATTAACCTTAGTGCGTGAAGAAGACTCCCCATTTACATGAACAAATTGGAATCTATTAGATAGATATGATTCAAACCACTGCAGCACGGTACCTTTAATACCTACAACATGCTCTAATCTCTGTAATAAAATATTATGATCAACAGTATCAAACGCTGCACTGAGGTCTAGTAGGACAAGCACAGAGATAAGTCCACTGTCAGATGGGATCTGTGTGCATGGACGTTGCTGGATCCATGAGAGTGACAGGGAAAAAAGGAGAAAAGTACCTACTAGTGCTTGTGGAGTCCATGTCAGGCTATGTGGTTACCAAGCTGGTAAGAAGAGCCAAAGCTAACAGTGTGGTCACAACATTAGAGCAAGTTTGCAGTTTTTTGGGTGTGCCAAAGGAGCTACGGACAGACAATGGGACACATTTTCGCAATGCTCAGGTGGATAATTGGTGTCAACAGAATGGGTTGATGAGGACCTATTCTCCACCGTACACAACTCAGACTAATGGGGTTGTGGAACAGACCACTGGATTAGTGAAGAACTGGATAGGCAAAAATGCCAATTCAAAAGAGTGGAGTACTAAGACCCTGGAAATAAGGAGGATGCGACCAGCCAAGAGTTGGTTGCACCCCACCAGCAGAGGAGCTGAATCAATGTCCCTTTGTGACATCAGAGACTGGGCAGGGCTCAGAAGGAAAGAAAGAAGCCTCGGCTCAAAGAGTCCCATTCCATGTAGGGCAGAAAGTGTGGATTAAGGCACGTGACCATCAAAAGGACACTGCAGTGAAAGCTAAGTACGAAGTGTCAGACATAGTGGAAACATTTTCTGATAGCAATACAATTTTGCTAAAGAAAAAGAGAGACCAGGGTGCAGAGCACCTTAAAGCAATTCCAAGCTAGAAGGAACCAGGAACTGAAATGGGCAAGAATACTCAAGACCTACCACCCTACGTCAGAATGGCCACTGTCTATGGGGCGGTTGTTTTAAGAAGAACTGTGTCAGGGCTCAGGACAGGCAGAGCCTGGAAGACACTGAACCAAGCTAAGATAGGATTCCTGTCATATGAGAAGGAGATGTTGGAATGGAAAGAAGTTAAAAATACCTGTGTGGTATGCATGGAACCAACCACATTGGAAGTCCGATAGGAAGGGCCAGGACAAGAAAAGCTGTTCAAGCACAAAGGGACCAGAGAAGAATTCAAGGAGACGTGCTACAAGCCTGTCAATGTGATGGACGCCTATATCGGTGGGGTGTGTAGAATAACTACCCTGTCCAGAGTGAAAGTCATCACTCAATGGGATCTGGGAGGGACCCTAATAGAGCCTGATGGATGTACTTGTTGCTGGGATGGTGAAGCCTTGCCCCTGTGCAACCTATGCCATCTCCAGGCAAGAAATGAAAGGCTGTTGACAATCGGGCGAGCAAAGGGCTGGTAAGTGAGAGGATATTTGGATCCCCTGGAAGGTTGGAGATTGTTGACTGAGAGTGAAGGAGCAGATGAAATCTCCAGGAGCCTGGGGGAACCAAGCAAAGTATGCGAATCAAAGAGGTGAGCCATCCATGCCACCGAGGTGCCCTAGTTTGGAAGAAAGGCAGCAGAGAGCTGACAGCAGGAGCAGAGGTGCATAATCTAGAAGCCTATCTCTACTGGGGGTCACCATAAAGGAATGCTGGCCATATGACCCAAGCTATTGGCAGGTGGCAATCCTACCATCAGCCATCACATCATCACAGTTCCTCAGGTGATAAGAGTGTATCGAAACCCGAGAGCACTAGGATACACGACAGGTTTGGAGCAATTCTCTGACAACCTTCGAAAGGAAGCCCAGGAGAAGGAATGGGAAGGTCCCTGGGAGCTTACCCATTGGGGAAAGCTGATTGGGGCCCGGTGTACCAACTTACATTATAGTACTACCAGCCTTGATGCATGGGGAAACCTGGGAGCAAACTGCAAGGCCATCACGCCTGAAGTGTGGCACAGAGATGGAGTAATGCAAGCCCTAGGAACCATGGCAAGTAGGGCTTCTAGGCCTATGAGACCAGACCTAACGGTAAAGGTGCGTGTGACAGTACAGATGGTCATGGTACCCTATGAGGGCGTGTACTACGTTGGAGCGGATGTTACCATGCTGAGTAGGACAACTCCCTCAAATTGGGAGGAGCCTAAAGAAGAAGATAAAGACACAGACAAGTCAGAGTCACATTGGATAAGGTGGATCCCTGAGAGCTGGAAGCGCAAGAGGAGGGGAAAGGAGAAGCAATAATCCTTACAACAGAAAGAGATGGCTGCTGTACACATACAACTACAAGATTGGAATTAAAGGAGGAATTTAAGATGCCTACAATACAGAGAGCCACCAGTGAACAAGCTATCGAATGTGAGCAGTGGAGACAGGAGCCTAGGGAATGACAAGGATATGGAAAACGGATTTTGAGCTCCTATCTGATGATTCAACACAGTCTCATGGAAGTTCGTGAAATAGTCACGAAATGTCACATTTTGAGATTCGTGTTCATGAACATGAATTTTCATTTATTTTCATGCTCAGTACCACGAAAATACGATTCATCCTGACCAGCATGAAAATTAAGTCGTGCTGAGCACCACCAAACGAACATTTGTGCTGAGCAGCACAAAACAACTTGAAAAACCACGTATATTAAACGTATATTAATCCCCTAATAAACAACCTCATAGGACTTACATATTCAATAACACAAGGACACAACCGTGTCTGAAAATGGTACGGTTAGGGTTAGTAATAAGGATTACATGTAAAGGCAATAACAATTTCGATTATCTACGTTATGATCAGTAACACGAAACTCAACTCGTGCTGAGGAACACGAAAATTTATGAAAATTCGTTTCTGTCAACACGAATCACAAAAACGTCACATTCCGTGACTATTTCATGAACTTCCGTGAGACCGGTTTGGATGATTAAGATGTTTGTTGGGGTGGCAGGCCTGGCAGCAGCCCTGGCCATAGTGTATCATTATGGAAGTGGTCCGTGGGCCCTAACCCTACCATTCCAGGGTCCACTATGGAACCAATACTCAAGACAAGAGCAGGAGGGATGGTGGCTTGCAGCTAATGCCACTACCCTCAAGGACAACATCAGTAAAGCTGAGAACTTGACGGATGGAAGATGGTCTGTGACTAACCTGGAACTTCAAGGAAACACTAAAGGGATGATACTATGGATACTGGTGTTGATAAAGGTGGAGAAAAAGGAAGCTGAGTCCAATTGGATGGACCTAAAGCAGGGAATCCCAGGATTTTAATTTAACCTTTATCTATACAGGTAGTCCCATTGAGACTAAATGTCTCATTGACAAGAGAGACCTGTTCCAGACAAACATATTAAAATTACAATGTATGATATTGTACATGGAGATGTCAACCAGTGCCAGGAACAAAAGATCAGGGTTATATGTAATATGCTATATGTAAAGTAAAATTCATCTTCAAAGCCTCATACCGTAATGGGTCCTGCCTTGGTATTTTCAGAAGATGGGGGCAATTTTGGGGATGCTACAACTTAACATGTGGGAGTTGGGTCTCAACCTATCCGTTGACTCTGAAACAGTTTCAAGGGTTCCAAGTGGAGGAACCCCTTCTACGGAGGTAGGAGGAAGAATTAAGCCTTTAAGGGATCAAACCCGAAGGTCGAAGATATCTCTGGATTGTAGACTTCAAACGCTCTCTTATGCTTTAGAAAGAAGAAAAAGAAACAAGGACTCTGAAGAGAACTCTATCATCATTTGTGATATGCCAGTATGGAATTCTGCTACAGCAGGATGGCTAACTGTGGCAGAGTGCTGATGGAATTTACTACTTTGCCATCATCAAGTGTGGGGCAATTTACACCAGAGCCTGTACAGCTGATGCTGGTGAAGGACATCTGCTCTCTGATGATGAGGACATCCCGCTCCATCGGGTCTGTTTTTCTACAGAAGAGAATGCCAGAATTATAGTGATTACCCGAATGGTTAAAAGATTTCTATGTTGACGCTGAGGAGGATGAGAAGAGTGTACAATGTGCTCTGTCCTTTCAACCTACAGCTGTGTTGGAACAAAAAGAAGAGTGAGGGGTGAAAATGCCCCGTCTTGGTGACCATGACAGGTCAGACTTCAAGGAGGGGGTGTCACAAGACCAGGCTGAAGTCCTCCCTGGCTTGCCTCTCATCTACATCAAGAGGGGGGTAAAAGGCCTAAAATCCAGCCTTTGTAGATTTGATGAAACAGAGTCCTGTGGCAGAGTTTATTTGTCTGGTTTTTGCTGATGATTATTTCTGCTTGAATCAAATCAAAACCAAGACTAATGTCTGATCAATATGTTGAATGGTAAAGAGAAAGTGTTTAAAATTAACTGTTGCTGAATTTTTAACATCATATGGAGAGGCTGTTTGTGCCTCTGAGTGTGTGCTGTGTGTGTTATGATCCTGGGTCTACAGCCCAGCATTTTCTGTTTTTTGGTCTTTTGTATTCTGGATCCTCAATGTTGAGTTTATTCTCTAGGTTTTAGTTTGCTATAGTTTCATTTGTGTCTGTTATTTTTCCTCCCTTGTGTTCTTCATGCCATCCTGTTTTATCCCTTCCTGTTCCCTTTATCATCTCTCTGTGTCTCGTCCTTTTGTCTACCTGTCATGTCTGTTTATCCCCAGTGTCAGTGTCAAGTTCATGTGTCTTGGTCTGAGTCTCAGTGTGTGTGTTTGTACTTCCTGTTTTATTTTGATAATCTCCTGTTTTGTGTGCGTGGTGTTCAGTTTTGCTTCCCATGTCTCGTCAGTTAGAATTTGTTCCTGCTGTGTTCCCAGCTGTCCCCACTTTCCTGTCACCCTCCTGTGTATTTATTGTCTCCGTCTCCCCTTGTCCATTGTACTTGAGCGTACTGTTCGGTTACTGTTCAGTTCCCCTGCGTTATTCTGTTTCCCAGTGTCTTAGTGTTTCAATTCCCCAGTGAGTTTAAAGTTTGCATTTGTTCTTGGTTTAGTTTTGTGTTTTGTGGTTTTTACATCAGCTCAGTAAAGGGCTCGCCTTTTGCCTGCCTCTGCATCGCATCTTGGGTCCTCTCACACACCTCATTACGACAGTAGAGCACTCTGACCAGAATGGACCCAGCGGACGCTGCAGTGTTGTCAGAGGAGGACAAAACGTATTGCTTAAGGCTTGCAGACCTTTCTTAGAGAGTGATTGAAGCTACTGACATGAGGACCCGTCAAGTGGCTATTTCTGCTTTTGCCGCCACTATAGCCCAGAAACCACAGCTCCTTGATTCACCTTGATTCACCTGTCATCTCACCTGTCACCTGTCACCTGTATTACAAAGTTCTACATTTAAGAAGAAATTACTCACCCTAGATAAGAATCCTCCTGTTTCACCGGTGTTTAATCTAGCTTCCACGCTTCATCAATCTGCCTGCTCTTTGTCTGTTCCTGCCTCCTTTCTGGCGAGTCAGTGGTCAGAGGATGAGGGTGCTCATCGCCTCACCTCCTCCCCTAACCAAGCCAGCTCTTAAGTCTTGACGCCGCCGCTCGTCTTTTCCACCTCAACGTCACCGTACAGCCTCTCCACCTGGATGCAGCTATTTGGCCCGCCAGAGGTTCTGCTGCCTGGCCTGCCAGAGGTCCCGCTGCCTGGCCTGTCAGGTTCCACTTCCAGGAGGAAGCCACTGCCACCACAAGAAACTGTGCTCCGGCCCACATCTGGTGGGACTGGGCTCTCTGAAAACACCACTTCAGTTGTGAGTAAAACTGAATTTTCTGTTCCCAGACCTGCCAATTCAAAGACCGTTTTACCAGTTTCCAAGCTGGAAGATCTAGAGACTGCATGTTTTTATGAGCCGGTCCCAGATTGTTCCGAGATTTGTGTGTCTGGCAATTAATAAAGCATCCCGTGTGTCTGAGCCAGCAAATCATAATTTGTCCTTATGTTTTGTTTCTGAGCCACCCACTGATTGTTGTGTTTTTTCCTCAGTGAGTCTTCAACATGTCTTTAGTTTGAGTAATAAAGAGACTGCATTTTGTGTTGCCAAACCGGCACCATGTGATTTTGAGTTTTGTGTATCCCAGCCTGCCCAGCTGAAGCCTGAGTTTTGTATTTCACAGAATGCTGGTTCAGACATTGGTTCTTGTGTTTTTTCTGCCTGTGAAATCTGAGACTGAGTTTACTGTTGTCCCTTTAACACAGTCTGAACTAGCTCATTTAATGTCTCATACTGAACCCACTCCTAGTATACCAGATTCTGATAAAGTTCAATGTTATTTAGAATCAGAATCTGCTTCCTGTGTGACTAATTCTCATTCTGCTCACCATATTCTGAACCTGTTAAATGTACATTGAAATCTGTTTGTGTGCCTGTGTGAACCTTGTGAACCTGCCTGCAAAAAAGCTGAGCTGGCAACTGAAGATGGCGCTGGAAGAATGGAGGCACTGGGAGATTGAATCTCTGGTCCGGAACATTCAGAGGGACGAACCTGATCCCAGCAATGGGCATCCCAACCGCCTATACGTACCCTCCAGCGTCCTCACCCAAGTCATCCATTGGGGCCACACCGCGAAGTTCACCTGTCACCCAGGTAAAAACTGCACAATCTCATTCCTTCAGCGTTTGTTCTGGTGGCCTACGTTAATCAAAGATGTTCGTGAATATGTGTCTACTTGTCAAGTCTGTGCACAAAACAAGGTTGCCAGCTCTCCTCCCTCAGAGCTCCTCCGACCACTTCCTACACCTGGACGTCCAGGGTCACATGTTGCACTGGACTTCGTCACTGGGTTACCCCCTTCGGCAGGTAACACCATCATATTAACTATTGTGGATCATTTCTCTAAAGCAGCTCGTTTCATCGCCTTGCCGAAATTGCCTTCAGCCCTGGAGACCGCTCAACTTGTCACGGATCATGTGTTTCGCCTTCATGGGATTCCCCTGGATATCGTTTCTGATCGTGGGCCACAGTTTACGTCACGGGTCTGGAAGGAATTCTGCACCTTCCTCAGAGCTCGGGTTATTCTCTCATCCGGTTTCCACCCGCAGACCAATGGACAAGCCGAAAGGACCAATCAAGTGCTGCAGACACCCCTCCAATGCACTGTCACCTCCAATCCCACCACCTGGAGCACCCAACTGGCTTGGGTGGAATACGCGCATAATTCCCTGACCTCCTCTGCCACCGGCCTATCACCATTTGTGTCATCCTTGGGTTATGTTCCCTTCGGTGGAAGGTGAGTGCACTGTTCCATCTGTTCAGCACCACCTACGCCAGTGTCATCAGCTCTGGAAAGCTGCACGGGTGGCCTTACTCTGCACCAAGGAAAAGAACAAACGGCTCACTGATTGCCGCCGCACCAGAGAACCCTGTTACCAACCACGTCAGAAAGTTTGGCTTTCCAATAAGCATGTCCCACTACGTACTGAGAGGAAACTCTCACCCAACTTTATTGGACCATTTGAAATCGATGCTCTTGTTAACCCTGTGTCTATCCAAATGAAGCTCCCGCGCATCCATAATGTCTTCCAAGGCTCACAGGTGAAACCCGCAGTCTCCAGTCCTTTGTGCCCTATGTCTGACCTCCCCCCACCCGCCCAGCTCATCGATGGCCATCCGGCCTATTCCGTAAGGCGGATCATAGACGTTAGACATCGTGGGAGAGGCCTTGAATACCTGGTGGACTTGGAAGGGTATGGGCTGGAGGAACGTTCCTGGGTTCCTCGTTCAGCCGTATTAGACAAAACCATGATTAGAGACTTCCATCACAATCATCCTGACAAACCAGGTGGGTCGCCGGTAGGCTCCCATCAAGGTGGGGGGTACTGTCATGGTCCTCCAGTTCTCCTGTGTGTTTTGTCTCTCTCTTTCTCGCTTGCTCTCTTGTCGCTCTCTTTCTCTCTCTCAGTATGAATGTATGGGTGTGTGCTGTTAACCACACCTTGCCTTGCAGGGGTGGGATCCTTCTGGGCTCCCGCCCTCCTCTCCAGCACACCTGAAGCAATCAAGCTCACCTGTTTGCTATCAACTGATCAGCCTGCCACTATTTATGCTGGGAGAAAACCTTCAGTCTTCGCCTGAGCCTTGAACTAACCATGTTAGTGAAGTCACCACCAGTTTGTAAGTCTTGTTCCTGTATTCCTGCCTTCAACTTACCTGTTCTCTTCTGTGCATTGGACCCGTCGTTTCCCTCTGGTGTGAGTAGCTGCGAAGAGAGAGAGCTGAGGAAGAGAACTCTGTTCATATGACCTTTCGTTCCCTTTGGACTGTGTAAATGGTGACTGTGGATTCAACCCGTCCCCAGAATTGTGTAAATAGTGACTGTGAATAATTCCTGCCTCACGTTTTTTGTAAATAGTTGTTATTCCACAAGCGCTGTAAATAAATTCACTGCATCTGATCTTATGAGTCCTGCATTTTGAGTCCGGCCTGCACCACTGGTTATGACAGATGTAATGCTTGGATGCAGCTGCTTGGCCATGGAAACTCATTCCGTGAAGCTCTCTACACACTGTTCTTGAGTTAATCTGAAGGCCACATGAAGTTTGGAAGTCTGTTGCAATTGACGCTGCAGAAAGTTGGTGACCTCTGTGCACTATGCGCCTAAGCATCCGTTGACCCCGCTCTGTGATTTTACGTGGCCTACCACTTTGTGGCTGAGTTGCTGTCATTCCCAATCGCTTCTACTTTGTTATAATACCACTAACAGCTGACTGTGGAATATTTAGTAGCGAGGAAATTTTACGACTGGACTTGTTGCACAGGTGACATCCTATCACAGTACCACGCTGGAATTCACTGAGCTCCTGAGAGCAACCCATTCTTTCACAAATGTTTGTAGAAGCAGTCTGCATGCCTAGGTGCTGGATTTTATACACCTATGACCATGGAAGTGATTGGAACACCTGAATTCAATGATTTTGATGGGTGAGTGAATACTTTTGTCAATATAGTGTATTTGGCTACAGCCTGTGGAATTTGGGCAGCAGGACAGCATTGAATGGCAAATACAGAGCAGGAGGAATCTCAACCAACCAGCCATGGTTTCTCACAGTAGAGTTGATATCAGGTTTGTAACCTGGGCTTTAGTCCACTGTGGCCCAAAGTGAGAAGTACCTGCTGGATGAACTGTAATGTGTTCTTCATAGACTTGGGTAGCTGAGACATGCAGTGCATATGAAAGTCCAAATAGAATTCATATAACCTTTGTTATATGAATTCAGTGTTCTCCATCATGACTTATCCCACAATGGTGATCTTCAATGAGGCTGGACTGAGATGCAGTGAAGACTGGAGCACAGCACTGTCATACTAACAAGAAGGCTCACAATATCAAAGTGATGAAATGAGTCATTGGAGTCCTAAGAACATAATCATAGCATAATCATGATATTTCAGATTATGCTACCTCTTCCTGATTCATAGCTGACTGAGCTTGTTTACCGGTTTACTGGAGAAACGAGACTACATGGGTCCTAAGAGAACACTGACAGCTGAGGAATTTGAGGACATTAAAGAGCCGCTTGATTTTTTTTTAACCGAAGAAATTTCCGCTATCAGGCGACACAAGAAAAGTATCCTGGATATTGTCGAGGAGGCATTCAGAATTCAGCATTCAGAATGCAGAGAAAGAGAAGCGGATTGCGTTCCTGGAGAGAAGGGTCACAGACCTGGAGCAGTACACCAGGATGAATGACATGATCGTCACTTGGCTCCACATAAAACCCCGGTCATACGCTCGGGCCATGAATGCTGACAGCAGAGAGGAGCCCAGGAAGCTGGAGGTGGCTGCTTTCCTGCAGTCAAAAGGGATCGACCCAGGCTGTGGTAACATCGAGGCATGCCACCCTCTGCCCAGGAAAAACGCTACTGACAAACCAGTTGTCATCATAAGATTTGTAAACAGCAAGCACAAGAATGCACTGCTGAAGCAGGGGAGAAAACTAAAGGGATCTAACATCTACATGAATGACCATCTAACCAAATGTGGCGCTCTCACTTGGTGTTGGCTTTCACTGCGGTATTGTATCACTTCCTGTTGCAACACTGCGGTGTTTTGTGTAGCTTATCTGTGTAGCCTGTTTAATTAAAAACCTCTAGATAAACACTTATTTCATAGTGTAATCTTCACGTGTTTTATCTAAAGCTCTCTCTGCTGAATCACCTGCTAATTATATTCACAGTATTTATTCATTTTGCCTTTAAGGATTCGCTAACTTAGCTTAGCTTTGCTTAGCTCGTAGCTGAGTCACTAGCAGCATGGCTTCTTCACCTGCACTTTCCTGCTCAGTGTGTAAGATGTTTAGTTACGCCTCGGCCTCCTTTAGTA
>VUQS01017156.1:14149-30066 GCA_015108495.1 Heterochromis multidens | reverse complement strand
ATTTTTAAATTTGTTTTTTTTTAAAAAAAATTTTTTTTTCTTTTTTTTTTTTTTTTTAGAAACTATCGCAGTTGTTGCAGTTAGAGAAGAGAAGAGTAACAGGCTGGCTGATGCTACCTGCCAAAAATGTTTTTTTAAAAAATCTATTCCAACAACAGCAGGAACAGAACAGAAGTCTGCAAGTGTTTTTATTACCTAACATTATTCCTGAGGTGTGTGTATGTCATAACTGTGTGCAAGTATTCAACTCTGACATACACTAGCAACCATAAGATGCTGTAGTATCAGGCATAACAGCAGTTACTTGACAAACACTGTGGCAACACCCAACGCACCGAGTCAGAAGTTAGTCTCACCCTCAGAGGCAGAGCAGCGTCCACTTCACGATATCTTTACACAAAATTCAACAAGAGATTTTAAATGTTTGGAGACAATGGCTCCACTGTGCCAGCAGTGAATCAACAGCTTCTTCACCACCAGCAGGGAAGTTTTTTTTTTAATTGAGTGGTAGATCAGCTGTGCCAGCTGACCTTACACTTCTCGGCAGCTGGGCCTCACTGATAAGGTATGAGCAGGCTGCATAAATGATAGGGACCCTTTTCTTTCAGTACTGGAAACAGTCTAACGATAACACAGTGAGCTGCTATAACATTTTGTCTTTGTTTTGTTTTGCTTTGACAAACAAGGGTCAGTGCTGCCCTTTTACAAGGGCACACCTTGAAGTGTTGAAAACACATGTACTAACTGGTTGTCCATGTGCATGCAAATTTTGAGTGTTCAGATCCGTAATGATGTGTCCACAGAGCCCTCATAATTTTTACCACCACTTGTTGCCAAGGTTTCCGTAGCCTCCATCAATAAATGTCACATCTTGCCAATTTGCCAACAATCCCAGACTGGACCTGTGTGAAGATGGGTCGACATTTTCCAAAGCACTGGAAGAAGTGAATAAGTGGAGCTGAGATTGTCAAGAATAAACTGTAAAGCTCAACTTTTGAAGTGGCACAAATGAGAAGTCCTTGAGGTGTTTAAAACAATAGCTTCAGTTGGAAACAATGAACCACAGGTGAAACGATGAGGGCGGGACAGAAACTCACACAGGAGGGGAATAAAAACTGTAAGTAAAACCAAAACAATACACATAAGAAAACTAATGTTCAGTGTAAAACAGGAAAAACTAACACGAAATAACTAACACAGACACAAGAAGACTAACATCAAATATGATGACAGAGAAAGGTGAACGCAATACAGGGTGAAGAAAAATAACGCAAACAAGACTAAGAACAATGCAATGTGGCACATTTTACAGCAACTGATGGTGGTGATGCTAACAAAATCTCACTTGACTGTACATTACTGAGTGAAGGACTGGCCACTCTTCAGGGAGTCGGGAAGATGTGAACATGGTGTTGTTTTGGATAACACCAAGTGGCAATCTCCAGGGCTGAAAAATAAAGTGCCTAAAGCTGCAGTTCTTCTAATGGCCACTTGAGGCGGCCTCCAAGTAAGTAAATCCCCATAGAGTCCCATAAGAAAATAGCATGTTTAGAGTCTGTTTGGTTTATCTTTTGGCTCTTTGTAGCTAATTTCTCCATTTATAACACCTGTAGCAGGGCATTTTCATAACTGACATGTCTGCTAGCCTAATGGAATTACTTGAAAAATAACATGTGATGCTTGTTAATTATCACTAAGAATAGGTATCCACACAGTTTATGGATGCAGCATGTTAACTGAGCTTATTGGTCTAAATATGGTAACTGTGCGTCCTGGATAAGAAATGCTAAAATGTTACTGTTGAGGCCTAAATCCAATAGATGATGTCACAGTGGTTACATCCATCTTTTATATACAGTTTATGGAGGCTTTGTCAACTGCTCCTCGGATAATTTTGACAGCTCAAGACAGAAAATATTAATTTGTTAGTTCAGCTTGGTTGAAAGATGAAAATGCAGGAAAGATCAGAACTGTGCTTTATTCTCTTTCTCTGTGTTCCTGGACAAAAACCACACCAACAAAAGCTTTAGCAGGGATGTCTTGATGCTATTTACCATCTTCCTGGAAATGATGTCATTAGTTTCCTCTCTAATACACAACTACAAATTTACCAAACCTGATTTTTGTCATTTTCAATATCAGTTTGATGGTGTACAGCTAGAGTAGCGTAGTGAGTAAGAAGTGGGTTGTGTGAGTCATTTGAATTTTCCTCTTCATGACTGCAGCTCAATAAGAATCAACAGCAATGAGCTGAAGTTGTTGGTTGTTTTTACACAGCTATTTACATCGTCTATTTTCCTGAGTATTTCCGGAGCATGAGCACAGATACCACTGTAAACATCACAGAATCTGTGGTTTGAGAGGAAACATGGCTCACTTCACCTTCTGTTTCACACATTGCCAGTGTTCTGAATCAGGCTTCTTGATTTCCTTTTCACATAAAAGTGGTTGCTGATCTGCAGATGTTTAACCCTTCCTCAACATATGGATCTAGTCACAGTATGGCAGTTTGAGCTGGCAGATGGGCTGAGTCTAGTAGAGAGACACCCATCTGGTTGGACCTTGACCTGAATGGAAACAGTTCGAAAGAAGCTTTTGTCTGTTGTTCTTTTTGAACTGAAGCAGAGAGAGAAAGAAAGAAAGAAAGAGGGGATAAACAAGAGCCAAAAAATTAAGGCCTAGATTTCTCCACCTCATATTTCTTCTATTGCTTTCCAGAGAATACACAAATGGATTACTGATATCCTGCCTGCATTGTTTGGATACATTTTGCAACATCTGAGGAAGAAACCTTGTGAACTAACGTCATAATAAAGCAAATACTGAGTTGTTTCAATTTCACTCCACCTTGTCAAAGAGCAGCTCTGTTTTATGGCTTTAAAGCTACCTCACATGTTCACCTTTTGCCCTTGCTCCCTGGGCAGTGACCTCAGAGCAATGTTTTTATTATATACTCCATTTATCCCTCAAGGGAGTATTGCCTACTAAGCATCCCTGGAGCAGGTATATTAAGATTCGGGGCTCAAGGATACCTGAGCACATATAGCCAGGAGTGAAAAGAATACCATAAAACTATCCTGCCTTGGCTGAACAACTGCATCTTTGATGTTTTATGTCAGTAAATTTACTGCCATGAGAAGGCTGAGCAAAAGGAATAAGCGGCTTAAGAAGGTACTAAAAATATCAGGTAATTAAAAGCTACTTCTCAGGCTCAGGCTATTTCTCCCTGTGCATCCAACTCCCAGTTTGGGTTCAGAAACCCTCTCTACTTTTACAGTTTGGCTTATAGCTAGGGCTGGATCAGGTTACCCTGAACTGTACCTTATTTATGCTGCTATGGGCTCAGACTCCTAGGAGACCTTACATTCTCCACTCTCCACGTAGTTATATAGGCCACTATTGCATTGCGTTAACTTTTGTAGTTTGTGTTTTGTCATGTTTATTGTTTATGGTCTCTCTGTGCTCTTTTTTCTCTTCTCTTTCCCCTCACTCCCCAGCCAATCGCAGGAGATGGTTGCCTTTCTCTGAGCCCAGTTTTGCCAGAGGTCTCTCTAAAAGGGAGTTCTCCCTCGCCACCATCAACAAGTGTTTGTGAAAACTGGATTGATGAAACATCTGGGTTCTCCCTCTTATATTAGGTTCTTTACATTATTAAGCACAGGAAATGTCTTGTTGTCTACTGGGACTACAAAAAAAACTGAAATGAATTAACTGTTGAATATAATGCAGATTTGTATCATTACTGAAGCACCACGCAACTCAGGCTCTGTGTAGCTTGGAAAACACATTTTTGATGAGCAATGCCTGAGACACAGGTGGATAAAACAGCTCAGAATGCATGATAGCTCATGGGAAGATCAAAGTGAGATGTTTTTGTGGCTGAAAGTGCATAAAGCACAGAAATAATGTGTGGAAAATTTTCAAAAAACCCCTAAAAGAAACACCCTTGTTAGTCCAGACTGCATATTTTCTCATGTTTTCTTTTAAAAAAAAACTTTATTATGGAACAAAGTGAGCCTTTACACATAGAAACTAATGAAGAAGAAACAGTTGTCTTAAGGCACTAGGGCTCTATCAGGAAGGTCTATTCAGAACAAGAAGCACTCAGAGAGCACAAATCTCCGCCAAAGCAGCTCACTCTTGGGGCAGTTTTTACTTTTAAGGGAATAGTATTGTATTTTGTATATATTCATTTGGTTTTCTTTATTCTTTTTAAACGTACTTTAAGAAGTTTGTAGTGCAGTAACAAGTGCAAAGAGCAGGCTTTTGTTATTTGTCCCGTTGAAACCCACTGTAATATACTTGACATAATTGGTAGATGTGAAACGTAAAAGTGAGGTCAGAGGTCAAATGTGACATGATATTTGGATGCAAACTATAATGTGATATTTAGAATCCTCATATACCTGTATATTTTCCCAAATGTTGTCAATACAAACAAACGCAGTAGAATTTTAAGAATAGTTTTAAAGATAAAAGACATTTTATGAAAGTTTGACCTTATTTGACCTTGAAGAAGAGGTCAGAGGTCCAAAGTAATGTGATATTTAGAATCTCCATATATCATTCCCTATATGCCTATATGTTGTTTATAGAAACAATGGCAGTAAGAAACATAGTTTTAAAAAGCTCTATATAGCATTATTATTACTTTGACCTTCAGATCAATCTAGTGACCTTGAAGGAGAGGCCAGAGGTGAAATGTGACATGATATTTTAAATCTTTATATGATACTTTCTATATGTTGATAATACACATCACACTTGTAAGAATCATAGTTTCTATGTTATAAGGCTTTTTGTCAATTCAAACAATAAATCATTAAGTTGACCTTGAAGACCTTGGTGGATGTGAGCCAAATTTTAATGGATTGTTAGCATGACCCCATTCTACACCCCTACAATGTTTTATCAGAATTCATTTAAAACTTTTTGAGCTATCAGGTTTACAGACTGAAAGAATGACACGCACACAAACGCTACCAAAAACATAACCTCCTTGGAGGTTGAGCTACCTGGATCTAAAACATGTCTATTATGATAAGGTGTCTAATTATTTTAAAAAAGAAAGTTTTAAAAAAGAAAGGGGGGTGTACATATCTTTACATTATTCTTAATTATTTCTTAAAAAATACTTAAAAAATATTTTAAAGCTCTAAATACTAAAATCTGAATCCTACACTTTCCCAAATGGCTCAGTCACACTAGAGTAATAATAGGACAGCAACCTTCTTGCAACTAGGAAAAATCAGTGGTTTTCCGGTGACTGCATTGCATTTTTTCACTTATGGCAACTGATTGCAAGTAGTTGCAGGTTGAGCATGCAAAACCCTCAACCTCCGAGCGATCACCTTCAACCACAAAGCGATTGCACAGGTTGCCTGGTGGGAAGCAACCTGTCTCCAAACAATTGCAGTCCAACTCAGACGGACTGCAATCACTCTCAGACAGACTGACGGACATCTGCAAATACCTGCCATCTAATTTATAAACTCAGACAGATTGCCAACATGTTGCAATCAAACTGAGTCAGTCTCCACTGATGAGCGCAACTCGCCTGCAATGCTTCACTTTCAATCCAACTGGATGCCAACTGGTTGTGTTCTGGTTATATTCCTATATAAAGCAAGGTTGCAGAGCACCTATGTCATTTTGCAGTTAAATCACTGTCATTCAGCAACTATAACACTATTTGTGGAGGAATTTCAGCTTCAAATCGATGAGGTTTGGACTCTTAATGTAAGTAATTAATGTGATGTTATATATGTAGATGGCAACAGATTTGGAACAAATGACAACAGATTTGCAATTTATCACAGTTAATCGCTGTATTATCACAAATAGATTCCATGTAATTGTCAACTTGACCCCATTCAATCGCAAACTGATAGCAAACAAACAATAGGAACTATTTCAAAGGCAACGAGATCCACGCATGCTGCGGTCTCCAACCACTGTTTTCTCTAGTGTGACTGTAGCATAATGCAACTCAATAGACCTTCCCTGTCATGTAAATGTCCCTCAAACTTAACACTCCAAGTTTGCACTGTAGAATATTTATTTTGACCCTAGGACAGCTGTAAAACCAATAAAGATTTTTTTTTTTAGTTGAAAAAAATCTGAAATTTATTTTTAATCAAAAATGAAATTTCATGAAGAAGAAATAAAGTTTTTGAATGAAACCTAAAAAAAAATATTGAGGAACAAAATTCTTTCTTAATATCAAAATTAAAAAAGGGAGTTTGGACAAACATTACTCCACATTAGCCAGAGGGAATGAGCCATGTTCCCTTCATGTGTAATCTCATCACCAAAGTGAATCTACTCTTAAAACAAATGTGAGCTATTCACTTCAGTTTACTTTCTTATCTGTACAGATTATCAGCGGTGACAGAGGAAAGCAGTTGCTGGCTGGAGCTTTTAAATGGTACATTAGACAGCTGCTAACCTGCCCCTGGAGGGAGATGATGATTGAAAGCTGTTGTCAGTATGAGGGCTCCCTGAAGTCATGTGTCGCTACACAGTGGGAGCTGCTTCCTCTCCTACAAACACACACTCCCTGCGACATCTCAATCAATAGTAGCCAACTCTGATCCATATACACATCCCATTATCTGACAGAAAAAGCAGCTAAAGATGTGGATTAACAAGTGCCTGTAAACACATTCTATAAAAACAGTGTTGGGCTGTTATTTTAACAAGTAATATATTACACATTCCTCTTATTTAAAAAAACAAAAACAAAAAAAAGGTTTTGCATTACTTTTAATCCGCCTACTTTTGCAGTATTCTGTTAACACACACTGTCACGCAATTGTTACATACATACACACATATCAGCACAAATCCCTGTCCTAATTAGGAGGATATATATGTGAAAAGGTAAGTACATCCCATAGGAATTGTTTGACATCTTTCAACAAGTAAATATTGGATTGTCTTTCAACCAGACAAATGATACAGAGAAGCCACATTTTGAATAAATTAAACAAAACGGATGTAAGTCACATTAAAAAAAAAAGCAACCACACCCCCTTATAACATCTTCAGACCCCTAAAATTAGAATCAGCCCAGATAGCAATATTGGCCCAAATGAGGCTTACATCTGCACATATCTATGGGTCACATCTGGCCATGACTGGTTCAGAGTCTGGATGCCTCAACTCTGCCACAGGTCCACATAATGCGGGCCAGATGTCAGGGGTCTTATGACATTTAGGGTGTTATCAGGCCTATGCTGCACTCGCCGTAAAACCCACCTCATCTTGCCCATACAACATCTGCCTGTGTCATAATTGAGCTTTAGGTGCCAAAAATAATAGTTTAGTCTTATGCCCAATTTATGCTTCAGCAGAAAAAAGAAAAAAAAAATCTACGCCGTAACCTATGATGTAACCTGACGTGTACCTCCCAACAAAGCACCGTCGTTCAGCACCGCCGAAAAAAGTCCCAGGATTTTATTTTTTTCTATCGGCTGGCACCGCATATGAAAAATCGGGACACGACCACGTGGTAATTAACACGTAATGCACCAGCACAAGCATAAATGCGGACAACGACGTCGGCCACTTACGTAGGTTATGTCATAGGGTCTACAAAATTTCCCTACAGAAGTCTAAATCAGGCGTTAGATGTGTCTGATATCTGGGGTGGGTACTGACTTTCAGCATCCTTTGAGCTCTGTGCTGACACCTACAATACCACTGAAAAAGGATGCTGGTGATGTTCTGGGTGGTTGTATTCACTCTCTGATTAATTTGGCCAGTCTTTGGCCATGCTTTTATACCAGTTTGTGATGTTCCCGTTTGGGAGCCTTTCTGCTGCTCCTTTGTAGAAGTTAACAAGAACTTGGCACAAGAATTAAGCTTTCTTAACCAATTCACATCCACAAAGTCACTGGCTACCAATCTAGGGTTAGAGTCAGGAACACGGTCCACAATCCGGGCCATCAATCAATATTGGTTTGGAGTGGAGGGCCAAAGATAATGCACGTGCCAGCGCATGTCACTCATGGCCCCCACGAGAGATAAAAACCTAAAACAATATTTCATCCACAAGTCAGACTAAATAAAGCTGGCCTGGTTAAGTAAAAACACTTAACTAACATTGATCCTCAATTCATTTTTAATGCATTTGTCTGGTTGGAGCTCAGTACTTGATTGTTCTGGGGCAGGTCCAAAAGTCTCTCTGGCTGGGGTCCAGTAGATGAACACACATCCAGGAGACCCTGTGACTGCTGCATTAACGTCTACCCTCTTTTAAGAATTTTTGTCTGTTTGGATCAATCAATCAATGGAAACACTTTCAACAGAAAATAAAACTAAGTCCTAACCATAGACAGGTCACCAGTGACCTGGTGGAGGTTAGGGGAAGTGCCATTAGGAAGATGTGTGATGACTGTGACAGGTTCTCTCTGATACTGAGTCCCTGGAACTTGTTGTGCACCTGCTCAAAATCAGCAACCAGCTCCTTATCTTTTGTCCATGTTGAGCAGTAAGTTTTTCTCTGTTGACACACTGCAAGATTGTTAATTCCCTCCCAAGATAAACTCTCGTCATTGTTTGCAATCCAGTTGCAAAAATCACTGTAGTGTTTTTTCCATGTCTGTGAATGCAGTCATTGGTGTACAGTGTGAACATGAGGGGGACTGAGCACACAACACTGGGGAGCTCCAGTTTTGAGCACTACAGTGGGGGAGGTGTGACTGCCAACTGTCACACCAGGAAGTGTGGTTTTTAGTTTGCCAATTAGTTTCTTTAGGGAGATTCTATTGAATGTTGAGCTGAAATCAACAAACGGCATTCAGAAATAGGTGTTCTTCTCAAGGTGCGTGACTATTGATTTGAGGACAGTGGGAGTTGGATCCTCGGTGGATTTGTTGTTTCTAAATGCAAAGTGATGAGGGTCCAGACTGGCTGGGATGTTGTCCTCAAGCCAATCAAAACACCTCATCTGAATGGGGGTGATTGCCACAGGGCAGTATTCATTTAGACAACACACTGCAGCCTTTCCAGGTATAGGAATAATGGTGACTGCCTGGAAGCAGGTGGGAACACAGTCCTGTGACAGTGATATGTTAAAAATGCCGGCAATAACATCAGCTAGCTGATCGACACATGTTTTTAGTACACAGCCAGAGATGTTTTCATGCCCAGCAGGTTTACTCATATTCACACTCAGCGGGATTCTTCTCACATCCACTGCAGATACTGATCATGCCAAGATCTAAAGAGCTCTCTAAGGACCCCAGGAAAAAAGACTGTGAATGCCTATGAGATTTTATAAGATCTCAAAATATTTTGAAATAAATCACTTTAAGGAACTACTAGAGGTCTAGATTTCAGAACACTGACGCTTTTCAGGACTGGTTGCCCCGGCAAATTTAGCTCCAATGGCAGACTACAAAAAGAAGTCTCCAAAAATCCTGAAATCTCATTAGAGTGTCTGCAGATAACTCCTACAACTAATCTCAAAGTGGGTTCATCTACAATCACAAAGATATTTTTACAAAGTTGGCCCACATGAGAGATGTGCTTGAAAAAAACAGAAGACCAGAAGAAAAAAAAAAAACAGATTCGAAGCCCACTGAAAAGTTGGGGGATTTGAAAACAGCAGTACATGCAAGAAAACCCTCAAACATATCGCAACTTGTAGGAAGTCACCTACAAAATGTTACTGCTGCTAAATGTGGCAGAGGTACTAGATTCCGAAGCAATAGTCCATCCATCCACATCCATTTTCTTCCACTTATCTGGGGCCGGATCGCAGGGGCAGCAGCCTAAGCAGAGAAGCCCAGACCTCCCTCACCCCGGCAATAGGTGAAGCATTAGGTGTATTTAATTTTTCATAGATGAATATCACATCTACTGATGTTTTTGATGAATAACTTACTTAAGGTTGTGTTCAAGCAGGAGATGTGATCAAAAGGTTCTGAGGCTATCTCCATAAAAATCAAAAACCTAAAATGAAATATATTCAGCCAATCTCACAGTCAGGGTCACCTTCTTGGGCATGCCCAGATGAATCCCAGCGCCGCTGCTATTTTTAGATCTTTTCCTGGAAGACCTGTTCTACCAACGCAAACCTCAAACTTGTACAAAGAGCAAATATAACCTTCTGTTTAGAGCTGACTCAAATTTCATGTGGAGTTCATGGAAGCGCTGGTCTCCAGTTACACCTGAGCAGTTTTCAGTTTCCGGGCCTGAAGGCAGCACCATCAGGTGTGGATGGAGACCAGGAGCATTTTTTTTCTAACATTCGCTGGGTTGTGTACCATGAATTTATCCCCCAGGCCAAGACTATTAAATGGACTTCTACTATAACATCCTGAAGCATCTAAGGGAGAACATTAAGCAACAAACTGTACTGTGGTGTGTACCATCTCATGCTGCGTGAGTGCATGGAAAATGCCTGAGTTTTTTGGTCACACCAATGCAATGCTCACTCTTCTCCTGCCCTACTCGCCAGATTTGCCTCCCTGCAACTTTGTCTGCTTCTTGAAGATGAAAGGAAGTTGAAGGATTCTGAGGCACTGGAGGACACACAGCAAGTGTACAAGGAAGACACAGGACTTCCATGGAGACATCTAAAAATAGCAGCACCACTGAAAATGGTCCTCTTTAACAGGAGACCGGACAAAATTTAAGTTGGGTAAAATTTAATGCTTTTTAGGCATTTTGATCACACACATAAATCACCGTTACCTGTAGGCACTGGTTCAAAATGTCAAATCAAATATTTTCTTTATGAAAAAGAAAATTCATGGACCTAACCATCACATACTTGTCCTTTCTCAAGAAATTCCAATCAACTAGATATTGCCACTCTTCAAAGGTTGTAGACTGCTTTTTTTCCTGTCGCTATAATGAACTAATGTCTGTTGATTGTTGCTCAACCCTGCATGAAAAAGAATTTATTTTTTTGTTTTTTTGCCCAGTATGTAAATAATTGAAGTTCTAACACACGTAACGTCATAATCATTAGATTAGTCAATGTAATGTGATTACTGACTTAAGGAACAGCAATGCTGTACATTTACTGTAAATACTGTAAGTACTGCAATGTGACTACAGTACTTTGTAACACCAAACACTGTACATGAATAGTATCAACAAAGGACACAGAAAAGCCAGAAAATAGATAACTTTAACAATTTTATTTGTGAAAAACTACAAGCAAAATTCATAAATAGACATTTCTATTTGAAGCAGAGGAAAATGATTGGGTTAGCCTATAAGCGCAAAGTCGTGCACATGCCAGAAACATGTATTAGTTTAACATTATAAGCTAGACAAGGAGCCGTGATCTGCTGAAAATGCTGTGTACATTTCCACACCAGGAACATAATGTGACCATTTCACAAGGGGAAACAATGACACATCAGCTATAAGTTAAAAAATAAAATAAAATAAGAAAGGAAAAACTAAAACTGGATTAAACAAAGAATGGATTATTGTTTTCTCCCTACATTTTTTTTTCATTTTTTTTTTTAAACCGAGCAATAACTTTAAAAGCATTGTACAAGACATTGTTATAGGAAGAAATGAGTTTGTATAATACACGTAATTGGAATTCACGGTTAAGGTTATACAGTCAGTAAACAAGCATTCTATATTTGGGTCTGACAAACAAAGCTAAAAAATGTAACCATCTTTACACAGTAAATTAAGGTTACTGGTCGCACACAAGAACAGAACTGCTTGCGCGGGAAGGAAACAGGAAACAAAAGACTTCAGCTCCAATGCCAGTATTCATAGTGTTTGCTTTTGCACCTTTAAAATTCTATATACAAGCAATAATTCATATACTCAGCAAATGGCCCATTTGTCAATAATTTAACAATGAATCCTTTCTGTTGGAGTACTCAGTCAAGTGAATGTGGTTGCAGATAAGGCAGGTGAAAAGATGGCTTTTTAGGCCCATTTCTAACAGACTGCATTACAAAGCAGGGTTTTATTCTCTGTAAAAATTGGACAAAACATTTCCCCTCTGACCAGCAGTCCCACCTTTTTTTTAAAGTTCTATTCACATTGCTTTTCCTCACTTTGAACACTGATTCCATATTTGTATGCAATAAAGTACATAATTACATATTAACCATAGCTTAAAATCAGAAAAAAATAAACACATCTCCTGGACTGACAACACACATGATTATCATCCCTACGTGTGACACTGCAAAGCGTTAAAGTTGACACAGATCAAATCCTGCCCCTCACTTTCCTAGGAAGATTTTTTTTTTTTGAGAGGTTGGGGGGACATTTACCTCTTGTAACCTGGTTTTTAGTTGCTCTGGGAGCGGCTCAGTTTGTGAGCTGGGGCCTCTGTCAGGGGAGCTACATGTACTGTGGTAGTCCAGCAGAGTGAAGAGGGGCTTGCTAAGGCCAAAGCCTTAGACCCAGAGCTCTTCCCACACTCACACTGCTTCTCACTGTGTGCACAACGAGGCAACATCCACCACTGCGTGTGGAGCTGTGGTTTTCCCTCGACTCCGCTCACAATATGATGATCTCTGCCCCAATTTAGCCACGCACAGAGATGAGTGGACAATAAGAACACCATTTACATGGATTATATTAGTCTTTATTTAAACTGTTATTCATCTCACACATTAGATAATTGCATTTCAAATTGTTATTCATCTGTCTATGTATCATGTCATTATGAAATTCCTTTGGTCCTTCAATAAATAAAACTAAGATATCATATACACATTTATTCTTTATACAATTTCATACAGGTAAAAGGAAATTATGTTGGTCTAGTATCAGCTAAGGTGAAAGTGAATTAAAACCCTTAAATAAGCCTTGCTGCTATAAAATTGAAAGAACAATTGTCTTCTATTAACTACTGCAATATTGTTTTGCCTTCAATGACAGGAGTCTTAAATTAATACAAATAAAAACAAGTCAATTGAGTTGTCAATCTTTGTAAATTGTTTGTGTCTCTGCACTTGTTTTCTGGGTTGACTTCAGGACCACAAAAAAAGAAGAAAAAAAAGATATCGACTCACAACAGCTTGACACAACAGGTCTATTTTTACAGTTCGATATGGTTTTACCAAGTCGAACTGCTTTTAACCATCATTCAGTCACAACAGAAAATGCTCTGGCTCCTCAAGAGCTGATAGGACAGCTTTGCCTTCAGCCAGAAAACTCAATATTTAAGTACCAAATGCAGAAAAATATTGACAGCTTTTAGTGTTTTACACAACAGCCTACACTGTACAGTTAAAGACATAAGATACTGTATAAGAGATCTGCTATAGTATACTAAATCATAGACAATCTAGTTGAAAAAGTCAGGTGTCTGAACTTCAGGTGACCTTCTTCTGATGCACAATGACCTGTACAGAAAAGTAGACGGACCTGATGGAGGTCCCGACAGTGTTCAGAGTGAGACAGTGTTGTTGAGAAAAGTGAATGAGAATTTGATTCATCAGCACTTTGTCACATTGAGCGAATGGGTAATCCCAGATCTGCAAAACCGCTTCACAGTGTATCTAGCACCAGTGTGTGTGTGTGTGTGTGTGAGTGTGTACGAGTGTTGTATGTGCTGTGTGTGCTTGCGTGTATGTATGTATGTATGTGCTGTCCTATCATTTTCAGACTGTAGTAAAAACACTGAAGGAACGATCGATCTGCAGAGCTACACAGCAAAGCTTCAACATAAAAAGGAGAATACCAAAGTATACAGGTGCAACAGGTAATAAATAAGGGTAATAATAGTTTTAAAGTTATTAAAAAAAGTGGTGGTTATTGTGCCCAGCGGAGAATTCTTCTTTACAAAAACAAAAAACAAACAAAAAAGTTGACTTGGCCTCACATCCACGTACAAATATAAAACAATACATACAAGTGTCTGGATGCTACTGGGGAGAGGGTTGAGGGAAGGACTTGGGGTGTTATTCCGTGTAGGCCAGCTCTCCTCGCCTGTGCCACGGGTGTAACCACAAGGGAAGTTCGCCAAGCGGGGTGTTTGTTTTTTCCGTAAAAGATGGCGCTGCACGGTTCCTCTCAGCATCCAGGGGAGATCGTGGAATGGAGGCAGGGCAGCGGTGGGAAAAGGTGAAATCTCTCCCCCTGTGGGATCCATAGTGTTCAGAAACATGGGAAAAGGGGGGAGTGGTGCAAGGGTGGGGATGGGTGGTGGGGGACGGGAGTGGGACCTCAGAATGATTCGTCATGCCCCACAGAGAGATCCCCTTTCGGGGTGGAGGCGCGCGACGAGCCCTTGTCCATGCTCTCGGAGCCGGAGCTCTGGTGCTGCTGTTCGGAGCCCGCGCTGGACGTGATGGTGGATGAAGATGTGGAGGAGGAGCGGGTCTTCTCCTTAAAGTCTGTTATGATCACTGTGACGTTCCCTACGGTGATAGCCAACTGCTGGGCAGTACTCCGGTCAATGTTCTTCAGTTTGGGCCTGGGGAGAAGAGACAGAGAAAAACAAAATATTAATAGCCAGAATTGCCAACTACAATATGTGCATCTCAGCAACAACAATGGGAGGCTTCCAGCACTGTGGGGGTGGTTACACTAAATTGCTCAATTCATCGGGTGACACATGCACAGTCAGAACAAGTGCATCAAAAGTGAAGAGTGGGTGTTTAGTGTAAAAGATCATTTGTGAATCAGCTGAGCTTTCCCACTAACCTTGTGCTAGATGAGTTTCTCTGACAAGAATTACTGCGTAGTCATACAAGTTAAACCATGTGTTCTGTGAAACACATGCAGAGTAGGAGAGTGGGCTACGCACCTGGAAATGTGAGAGTTCTTGTTGGTCTTGGTTGCTGATTTGCCAGACTGTATGCTGTGTTTGTCACTGGGTGAACTCTGATGGCTGTCTGATTTGGGTCTAGAGAAAAACAGATACACACAAGTGAGGATTGATATCAGCACAGCACACATGCAGAAACACAAAGTGTATGACTCGTATGCTGACCTGGTCTTTTTGCTGCTGGGCTTCTTCGTCACAGCTGGGCTGATGTCCTTCTCTGTGTCGGGTTTGTCTTTGATTGGCTGCTCCTTGTCGCTCTTGTCCTTCTCAGGGGTGTCTCCCTCTGGCCTCACTCTCTCTGGACGTTCGACCTGTGGACGTCCTTCTCCGTTGGCTCGCTCCCCTTCACCGTCCGGGCGCTCCTTGTCTGTGCGCTCGCTCCTCTCTCTCCGCTCCTTCTTGGGTGGGGGAGGCATTGGGTACTGCTGAGCCACCTGCTGGGCAACCAGCTGGGAGTTGATCCGGGGTTTCCTGTGGAGGAGATCCGAAGCACAAACATACATTAGCCTTGTAGTAGAGCTGTGGACTGACTTTGGCCATGCACCAATGTGGTCACGCTGAAGCTGACAAAGAGAGGTGACTGAACCTAGAGGTCAGCGGGGTGAAGACTTGGTGCTCCCAGCTGCTGCACAGGCAGGTTTGTGCAGACGCTTCCTGGTGGAGCAGCTCTATTTTAGGATTAATCTCATTAGCTCACGGCTGTAATAAAATGAATGCACAGGATCACAAGGTGGGACATTTGCAGCACGTCACTTAGATCCTCTAATCTGATTACTGTAGGGTTGGCCCAATTTGTCACAGATTGAGATTCAGTTGGACATGGTATTGCTGCACCGCTCACTGAGCTCACCAGCAACCATAGAGCCCTTTTTTTATAACTCGTTTGGAAACACAAATAATCACAAACCACAATCTGAGTGAGCATTCTTATTCAGCTGAGATAATAAACACAAAGATGATAAATGTCACAAGCAACTTCTAATTACCCAAAGAATGAGGTTCACATAAAACCATTTGTTTCTGAAAACATCTTTTCTGTGGTGTCACGCCACAGAACTGCTGAATAGGAGAAGTTGCGAGGTAAAATGCTAACCCGAAGTCTGAGGACCTGAGCCAAAACACACACCTGCTACATAATGAACAT
>VUQS01017154.1:4164-16862 GCA_015108495.1 Heterochromis multidens | reverse complement strand
CAGGGAAACAAAAAAAAAAAAAAAAAAAAAAAAAGCTCAAAGAAAAAGTTTTTGTTGGTACTGGGAGTTGAAAGACGCACAAATGTTTCCAGAAGGCTCAAAAACATTATGAAGGAAAACATATACACCTTTTTATATAGAATATCTGTGACACATGGCTCACATTATTGGTAGTGTCAGAGTCATTTTTCTTTGAGCGAGGCAGATAGCAAAGATAAAAGCACATTACAAGAGTGGTGATTATCACTCTAAATGACTTGCCATAAGGTTCCCTAGAAATTGATCTTGTGGCATGATCGTTAGTCTTTGAAATGTTCTCCTCTACACACTCGACCACACGAGCGTCCGTAAAAACCTCTTAAAAAATGTCATAAATTGCGTCAGCAGACGAACTGCATCGGTGTGGGGAGTGCTCTTAAGACTGCAGCCGGCTAGAGTGAACGGGTGGTAAGTGCACTCAGAAATCACATCCATTATGTTGTGAATTATGTATTTGAGGGGTGCAGGCCACGGGACCCGAGGGGAGAAGTGGATGTGAGTTGCCTGTGGGCAGACTTGGGCAGATCAGAGGAGAGCTCACTGTCCTGACTCCAAACATCCACCATCAACTCCCATTAATGACGTACCATTAAAGGCAACATTAGGCCATTAACAAAGCACAGCCTCACCACTTACTACTTATCCATTAACCCTTCCTAATGCAACTCAGTGCCTAACATTTTGGCAATGACTTCATTCTTCTGTTTCCGGAAGTGCTTACATTAGGTCACCCAAGGGTCTGGGTTTGTGAATGAACAGACTGGATTTTTATGTTCCCCGTCAGCAGGAGACACTATCAGAAGCCCTAATGGATCGCCAAGTCTTGACCCTGTCACGATGACCGTGTTTCTCAGGCAAGAACTTTAAAAACTCCATAAATGTGAGGATATTAAAGCCCTCCACCACACAACCTCTCTCCTCTGCTTTCAAAGTCATTTCCTAAAAATAGAAATGGCCTGCAAGCAAGTTTGCTGCACAAAAGGGGTTATCGAATCATTTCTACCCATTAAAATGGAAAACTGGGCATTTCCAACCTGAATCTGCTTGCCACACAGATAAAGCTTATTTTGTGTTGTGACATGTGGAAATGATCACACAACACCTTGCAGCCACCTGATGACAGTGAATGGTTAAAGTGAAACCTTTTAAACCTTTTAAAAAAAAACCCACAGAAATGGTTAAATTTTATTAAAGAAATGTATTTGTATTTAAACACATTTAAGTCTAAAAAAAAAAAAAATAACTACACTCTCATCTCTAACAGTGAAGTTCAGTATTCAGTCTTTTCATTTAAAAACACCACAGAAATTACTTCTGAGAAATACGCTTATGAGTTTATTTCAAATGTTGCTTTTGTGGAGTGTACAGCAAGGCTGAAGCCTGTTAACTCTCAATCCGGGCAGTTCAGACTTGTGATTAGAAACTAGTCATTCATTTTTAATTATTTCTGAGCCATTTAAATGTGATAACGTTCTCATATGCCAAGGAGCCTTCAAACTTCATTAAACTGGAGGATCCTACAAGCATTATTGAATTTGTCCTGCTCGCTCATGCCTAATGATGAGCTTGCATCCACACGCAACAACTCTGCTCCTAATCACACAGGCTTTGAATTTAACTTGGCTAATCTTGCACTTGCTGAAACGCTCATAAGAGTCTGGGGGTTTTTTTGTTTTGTTTTTTTGTTTTGGCCTAAAGTTGCGCTTCATCTTAAATCCAAAGATTTTTTTAAATCTCTTGTTGGTCCTTGCCACGATGAAGCACATGGTAGCTTTACAAGTGAAACCCATGCACGATAAAGAATCCTACATTTACACTGTGGCTGTGTAGTAAAAAAGAACATGAGAGGCAACATATGTCCTGAAAACACCATCTGCAGCTCTGATTTGTGCTCCTACTTAATAATTTTGGATTTCAGCATCTCCAACTAGACCCACAGCACTTCGGTTGCATGCATCTGAATCTATCAGAGCTGTGATAACAGGTATCTGATCACATGCTTCATACAGTTTCATGGTGTGTCTTCTGCATTTGAGATGAGGCCCAGATAAACGCACACAGTTTCTCCGAGGGTAGGACTTGCTTTTGGAAAACTCTATTTTTAGCCCATTTAATTAAAATTACAGACCTTTTTCCTTCTAGCGCTCACAGGGAAGTATAATCAGCCCAATTAAGGCTTAAAAATGTAGTCGCATGGATAATTAAATAAATGTTTACAGTCTAATAAAACAAATTTAAGGCTTAAAGAGGTGAAGTGATGAAGGCAGCAGTAAGTAGCTCTTCACAGTAATGAGTATACTGAGCTTTGAATTTACTGACAAGTCTGAACTGATATCTGCAAATCTAAGCGCAAGAAATGAATCCTCAAATTCTTAAAGCGTCCCAGATTTTTCACCCCTTTCCAGTGAGAGGTGTTAACAGGGAGCTTTAAAATATTCCCGACACATTCAAAACAACCTTCTTGACATCAAAGTGCTCGTCGTTTCACCAGGTCTCTTCAAGGGGTATCACATCAGACAGGAGGTATCAGTTTTTTTGCATACTGGGCATAAACCTGCCAGCCTCACTCGCCTGAAGCAACTGAGCCAACTAGAGCAGGACTGGCTTGTAGGGTAAGTGTCTGCTGTCTGGACTGGAGGTAGAACGTCATTTGTAATCAGTTTTAGTAATAGCATAAAAAGGGCCTCTGGAGTAACAGCATGCTGCAAAAAAAGGAAGACAGACTGGCACTGGGACAGCTGGTCTATTGACTGAAAACCAGATCAATAAAAAAAAAAAAAGTAAATAGTTGAAAATTTTGATAGGGAAGTCACTGTCTGTGTCATTTATATGTTATATCATTTAGGTTATATGCACATATGCACATTATACTACTCAGTTTTGCACTTATAGTTTAGTTTGTATAGTTTCTTAAGACTTTCTGTAACTTGTTCTTTCTGACTTTTTATCTATTTTATATATATACATACATACATACATACATATACATACATACATATACACATACACACATATACACACGTATATATATATATACACACGTATATATATATATACACACGTATATATATATATACACACGTATATATATATATATATATATATATATACATATATATATATATACACACATATATATATATATATATACACACATATATATATATACACACATATATATATATACACACATATATATATATATATATACACACATATATATATATATACACACATATATATACATATACACATATACACATATATATACATATACACATATACACATATATATACATATACACATATACACATATATACATATACACATATATACATATACACATATACACATATACACATATATATACATATACACATATACACATATATATACATATACACATATACACATATATACATATACACATATATACATATACACATATATATACATATACACATATACACATATATATACATATACACATATACACATATATATACATATACACATATACACATATACACATATACACATATACAACATATACACATATACACATATATATACACACACACACACACACACACACTGTATATATATTCAACTTTATCTATAGTTAATTTTGTGTAATATATTGGGATATTTATATATTGAGCTATTGTATTATTAGACCTATTTGTAATATTTTGTAATTTGTAATTTATTGTTTTACTTAATATTGGTATTTTAACTTGTTAATTACTTTCTTACTGTCCAGGAGCAACTGTGACCACATAATTTCCTCAGGGATTAATCAAGTATTCTGATATAGATATATATACCTGAGAGAAAACAAATTTCCAGCTTTAAAGTGCAAGCAGTCTTACATTAATAAAGAAACATGCTGTAAAAGATGAACTTCAACATTCGACTACCTGTTGGGAGTTTTACATTAAAAAAATGAATTAAGATTCCATAAGCAGATTATTGGTTTTGCATGCAAAAGTGGTTTCAGCTGTCAAAAGGATGCAGCAGAATACAAACTGCACCATTTGCTTCCTAAATGTAGAAGGAGAAAAGACAAATACTGCGCAAGCACAGTAAGTGTATGTTAGGTATGCAAATGTTAGTAGCAGATAACAGCTGATTTTAATGCCAGCCTACATCAGCTGATGGCTCAGCTGATACTCTTATAACCTTCTGCAATTTCTATTGGCAACTCTTACATAGGGTGCACCATTTAATTATACACTCACTGGCCACTTTATTAGGTACACCTTGCTAGTACCAGGTTGGACCCCACTTTTGCCTTCATAATTTCCTTAACGATTCATGGCATAGATTCAACAAGGTGCTGGAAACATTCCTTGGAGATATTGCTCCAGATTAACACAACAACACTTGTCAGCTGCACATGCGTGATGAGAATCTCTCGTTCCACTACATCCCCAAGGTGCTCTGTTGGATTGAGATCTGGTGACTGTGGAGGCCATTTTTGTACAGTGAACTCATTGTCATGTTCAAGAAACCAGTTTGAGATGATTTGAGCTTTGTGACATGGCACGTTATCCTGCTGGAAGCAGCATCAGATGATGGGCACATTGTGGTCATAAAGGGATGAACATGGTGGTGATGCCTGCTCTCTGCCTGCTCCTAGCTTTAGCTCTCAATGCATGCGCACAGAAAGGTAGGAAGGTCCTACAAAAGAGCCATATGGCTAAAAGAAGATGAAAAACTAAAAAAACTAAACCTAACTCAAATCAACCAAATATTATTTAAAAAAAGGAAAGAAAGGCTGTACCTGTACAAGCTGGAGAAGATATCTGAGCACATCATCATCTTCCAGTGTCTCCAGCTTCCTTACAGCCATTGAGCGAACCTGAGCGTCTGAGTAGTGGCAGTCAAGCAGCTGCATGGCCAGACCAACATCCAGACCACTGCGAAGAATATTATGGTGAAACATGGTGTGACACTGATCCTACACACAGTATTAGTGGCAGTGTGAAACACTCTTGTACCTGGTGTCCCATGCGCTACTGCGCTCCAACAGTCGATGTGTCGCCAGAACATCTTCCTGTTTCCCCCAACTGACTGAGCCCAGCAGCTTTGGGTAGGCTCTAAGGGCAAGTGATTGGTGACAAAATTAAATATTCAACACTGATGCAAAATAATAATGGTATAATGCTTTGTAGTCCATTTGATTTGGAATGAGAAAAGTACCTGGGGACACGCATACACTCATGTCTAAAGTGCCACAGCAGTTCTTTGTCCTCAGGGCTGAGGGGATGTAAGGGATCTGTACCTACAATGGCCTCAAACTGTTTTTTCAAGTGGTTTGGCATCTCTCTCTGTCCTCGCTCCCCTCCCTCTGCCTCTTCACCCCCAGCCCCCCAGTCCCGGCCCACGTCCCGGCTCTTGGGTAGCACCACAGGATAGCAGTATTTGTCCAGCAAAATGGCGATGGCCATGGAAGAGGCCTTGTCTGGGTTTGTGGCTGAGGTGAGCTTGTCTGCATTGATGCTACTGCTGCTCTCCTCGCTCTTTTCTGGCATTTTCCACATGTGGAGGATGAACTCGCCCTGGCGGAGCAAAGAGCGGTGGTCAATCAGGAGCAGGTTCACGTAGTACAGGAGACGACTCTTGGTCTTTCCTGAAAGACAGATGAACAGAATGAATAAAGGCTTGCTCTGTAGATGTTCAACATGTCAAGCAACAGAATGGGAGATGGTTTTACCATCAAGACTGCTGCTTCCTGCTGTAGTCTCTTGGTAAGAACCTCCTTTGGAATTTGGCATCTGGGGTTGCTTCCCACAGATCACCTGGGTGGGAAACATAGAGCACAGTGAACCATTATGTAACAAAAGTACAGTTATAACCTATCTCATTAATGACTAATGATTATTTATTTCACCAACAAATATAGATACATACATATGAAGAAGGATTATGACACCAGAATGAAATTTCTGGGTTTACCTGGAGGTTAAGGCGTGACCCCTTAGGCAGATCCTTGATCTTAATGTTAAACTCCAGCCAGCAGTTCCACAGCACTTCTTCACTGAAAGTTTTGGAGGTGGTTCTCTCCTAAAAAATTAGAATCGGGTTTAAGCTCTGCTATCACTGCTGTCCAGCCTTTTTTAAACATTTCCATTGGTCAGAAGTTTACATACACTCATCATGGGCATGAATTTCATGGTAATTTTGGGCTTTTTATGATTTCTTGAACTGTTCTTTTCCAGGGTGGAATGATTATACAGCATACATCTTTAATGACTTTAAAAAACAAGAATTAGGTGCACAAGTTTGAAATTATTTAGGATAGTCTCTAATCCACACACAGTCAAAAGTATACATACAGGCTCGATCACCCCCACTAATATATGGTTAAATGTCCCTTAGCAAGTTGCACCTCGACCAAACGCTTTTGGTAGCCATCAAAGCTTCTGGCATAATTCTGGCTGAATATTTGACCACTATTCTTGGCAGAATTGGCTTAAATTAGTTGGTTTCCTGGCACACATCTGACTTTGAAGCATTGTCCACAGATTTTTAATAGGGTTGAGGTTGGGGCTTTGGGAAGGCCATTCCAGAAGCTTAATGGCATTTCTAAACAACTGCAGATTCCAAGATCATCAGTTCAAACAATTGTACATAAGTACAAGTTATTCTGATGCGTCACCATTTTGCCAAGGTCTGGAAGAAGACCCAAACTGTCACCTCAGATGAGAGGAAATTGGTTAGGATGTTCAGGAACAACCCAGGAAGCACCAAAGCTCAAGTCTGCCATGAACTGGAAACTGCTGGAACACCAGCGTCACTGACACAGTGAAGGAAGTTTTATACTGCCACGGACTGAGAGGGTGCCGACCAAGAAAAAAGCCTCTGTTCTAAAACCAATACTTTCAACCTCAACTGAAATTTGCAGCTGCCCACATGGACCAGCCAAATGCTTTCTGGAGAAAAGTTTAACAGTCAAACAAGACAAAGACTGAACTATTTGGCCACAGTGACAAGAGGTATGTTTGAAGGAGTAAGGGTAGGCTTTCAAACCTAAGAACACTGTACCAACTGTCAAGCATGGTGGTGGTAGCATCATGCTCTGGGGCTGTTTTGCTGCCAGTGGTACTGGTACATTGCACAAAGTGGATGGAATAATGAAGGAGGACTACCTCCAAATTCTTCAACTTCACCTCAAATCAACAGTTGAAACTTAGACACAATTGGATGTTCCAACAGGACAATGATCCCAAATACATATCAAAACTGGTTTTGGAATGGATAAAGCAGGTTAACATTAAGCTACTGGAATGACTTTCCCAAAGCCCCGACCTTAACCCTATTGAAAATTTGTGGACTATGCTTAAAAGCCGGGTCCGTGCCAGGAAACCAACCAATTTAAATTAAGTCTATCAATTTTGCCAAGAAGAGTGGTCAAATATCCAGCAAGAAGTATGCCAGAAGCTTGTTGATGGCTACCAAAAGCATCTTGTCTAGTGGGGGTGTATATATATAATTGAGCCTGTATGTATACTTTTGACCCTGTGTGGTTTAGAAAAAATCCCAAATAATTTCAAACTTGTGGACCTAATTCTTGTTTTTGAAAGTTACTAAATATGTATGCTGTACAATCATTCCACCCTGGAAAAACTACAGCTTTTAAAAGTCCAAAATTACCATGACATCATGGGCATGAATGTCGGGTACACAACTGTATCTATCTAACATATATGGTAGTTTTCAGTAGTGGGGTCCACTATTCCCACGGTACACTTTACAGAAAAGTTAGACTAGCCACCATGATATCACCCACTGGTTTGTGTACTCCTGTTCCAAAGCCTTGATTTTTAGCATTATGGCTGCTGGTAGATTTCTGGAGCATGTGTGACACTGAGAGATAGAGAAAGACGTAAGACAGGACAGAGGAAGAGATTATTTTCAAATGTTAGGGCTGCTCAGCAAGTGCCATTTTATAAATGAAATTAAAAGCACACATTTAATGTCCTAAGGTTTTTAATCAGATGTTGGTTCTATACATGATGTCTTGTTCAAGTTATGTTTTTGTGAAACATCTTGAAAAACAAACTGAATTATAATAATTTCATGATTTTCAAAGGTTGCATTAAAATGCTAGGCAATTTAATGCAGGCTAGTGTGTAGTTACTGGTTAGTCTGCAGTATTGTGGTGAGGTTTATAGTAATGCACTAAGTTGTACTGGTGCAGAGCTTGCTGTGGTGTTCAGGGTCAGTGTTAGGTTATATCAAGAGTAGCAGACATCAATTTAAATCGAAGTTGATGATGCTGATTAGAATCACTCACTAAATTCTATGGATTCTACCTTTTACACTATACTAGCTTTACACTATCTCAGGGTTGGAAATCAGCCATGATAGCTCATGTAACATCTGCTAATATCTTGCTGAATTATATTTGGCTAAATCCACAACAGAGCAGCACAGGTCAGCTGATCAAAGCCTGCACATGCTCCCCACCCTGCACCACTACCTTCCCCTACCTACCATTAACATAACTAGCAAAAATGCAACGTATGGGCAGTTTTTGGCAGGCTTGAGGCGCTTGTTGCTTTACTCGTGTATGAAAATACAGGCATGTTCATTTATCATGTTATTCTTTTTATGTTTTTATATCACTGTATAAGGTCAGATGGCAAAAACGGCTGTTCATAAACACCAAATAAAAACGTAGATTTATTGTTCATCTTCTTTGCAAGCTACATATTCACTGTATAAGACAAAGTAATCAATTACAGGCACTATTAGCGTCATTGTTTTGTGAACACTTATTTACAGATATGCATGACAACACATTCCAGTGACCCCAAAATGCCACTGCACTAAAAAGTGATTAGTAAAATATGCTTACAAACAACAACGTACACGTACCATAGACGTAATGTTGCCTTTCATTTTGAAATCAGCTACTACCCATAATATCTATAATTTGTAAGGATTTGAGTGTTACAAAAATAATTCCCAAGAGGTATATAGATGTTGGTAATCGTGGTCCCCAAGGCAGTCTATATAGTAAGTTTCATCCAGATTGATTTACGCGTCTAGGAGGAGCATACATACGCTACAGTTATAGTAAAATTTAAATGTCACAAAGGGTAAAATAATCTATGAAGAAAAAAAAAATTTTTTTGTACCAGACTATAAAAATGATATTTCTTTTGTTTTAACATGGGAGTGCAGAGGGATTGACTTGGTTTTAGGGCTGGCTATAAGTAACTGCAGTTTCTGGCACTTCTGTGTAGCAACCAGAGGTTCCTGCTTGGTCATTCACCCTGGGCACACCAAGGGCAGGTCACCAGTATATATCAAGTTACTATTAATGCAAGCTGAACATTTCCTGCTGCTTCTACTTTCCTTTAAAGACATTAAACTTGCAAAATACAGAGTGGCTTTTATGGTAATAGCTTTTTTTTTTTCTTTCCCCCAAAGTGTCTATAAAACAAGTAATGTTTGGCATGTTCATATGGATCGATTTTTACATGAACATGAATCTATTGTGTTAATAATTCTGTGATCCCGGGTCTTGGACCCAGAGTTCTGATTAATGGCCTTCTGGGTTATCTTTATGGTTGAATATATTTTCTGTGTGACCTTTGGTTGGTTTGCTATTTCGTGGTGTTTTGTGTTTCTGTTTTGTAGTTACTGGTCCCTGTTTGTTTCTTTACCGTGCTTATATTATTAGGTTTTCTTAGTTTTAGTTTCGTCACGCTTCTGCAGTCTAGTTTCTGTTTAGTTACGGTTACTGTTTATAGTTTAGATTGGGAGTTTCAGGTCTTCCTTTTTCCTTTAGTCGTTTCCCTATGTGTTTTCCTTCCGTCAAGTTTTCTTTGTTTCTTCTATTTTGCTTTGCTAGTTAGCTGTCTCCTGTGTTTAGTTTTTAGCTTTACTTCCCCCGTCTTGTTATCTTTTGAGTAGTTTCATCTGTTTCCTATTTTGCCCCAGCTGCGTTTGTTCCCCGATTAGTCCTCTGTATATTTAAAACCTTTGTTTACATGCGTTATTTGTCACGATGTCTGTTAATCCTCCTCTGTTTGTTCTGCCTGTGACTATCTCCAGTTTGGATTAATGGACTTTTGTTTTCTGTTGGATCTCTGCAAAACACCAAAATAAAGGTCAGTTTTCGTTTATTCCACTCCGCTCTTCAAGTCTGCATTTGGGTCCACGCTTCCTCCGCCACATTACACGACACTAACTGCTCGTAAATCAACATATCTCAGCAGCCACGTTAACACTTTAGTTTGCGCGAAAGTGTCATCATGTCTCGATTACCTGAGCTAAAAGCTGCTGCCCGTGAAAGATGCTGGCTTCGATGTAGACGATAAACTCTGGGACTTTGGGGAGGGATGGGATGTCAATCCCCAGCACCTTCACTCTGAACTTCCTGTTACAGTCCCACATGGAGATGGTAAACACACGTTCATGGTCCTTCTCATCAATGGTCAGCTGCTCATGGGTACCTGAGAGGGAAAATCAGAAGATTAAGTTACAAGTTGGCCATGTGGAAAGGAAACGGTTAAACTGCTTAGTTTAACTGCTTACCTGCAACTCCAGTACAGTCATCCACTTGGGCCCAATCTTCCTTCTGGACCAGATCCAGATCAGGATCAGGTGGTGTCTCCAGAACCAGGTGGATTTCCTCGCCATTCTTCAGGCACTGACGGATCCAGTTAAAGTTCTGCAGAGACTTCTCTCCATACAGGTACTCCTCCCTGTGTGACACTGGCATGCTTACTTTCTAATGTAATGAAAAAAATTTGTAATGCTCCTTTGTTTAAAACAACTCTCTAATTAAGCTGTCACCAGCTTTCAATCCAAACTTAATGACACTGTTACCTGCCACACACCCGCAGCACAAAGTCAGTCTCACACACGTTGTCAGGGATGCCCAGCAAAGCTCTTTTATTTGTTGTCTTGGCAAAAAAGCTCGCCAACACCTAAACAAGATGGCAAACTTTTCAGAAAACTGTCCAGGAAATAGGAACAGGAAGTAGTAAAAAATAATATGCAGAATTGATCATTGCATCCGTCTACCTGAGTTGGGGTGTCATCGATGGAGACCTTGATGGTCTGGCTGGATGTGCTCATGTGGATTACCACCAGGATGTGACCATTATTGATCTGAGAGGAGGAGCAAAATGAAAAGAACAACTTAAAAGTCTAAATAAACACACATTAAGCCATTTAGTCATGAATTCAGCCAAGAAATCTGACCATCAACTTACTAGCAAATGGTAAATGCACTGGTGCTTTTCTACTCTAATGAGCACTCATAGCATTTTATACAACATGTCTGATTCACCCATTCACACACACATTAATAGAAGCACTTTTTTCTACATCCAAGTGTTTTCTATCTAACATTCACACTCTGATGAATGCATCAGGAGCAATTCGGGGTTCAGCATCTTGCCCAAGGATACTTTAGAATGCAGACTGGAGCAGCCAGGGATCGAACCACCAACTTTCCAATTAGTAGATGACCTGCTCTACCTCCTCCACAGCTGACAACTGGTCAGTCATTTAGTGGGAACATAATTTCTAAGTAGGTCTAAACAGAGAAACTCATCAAAGAGCTGAAAGTTCAAATTCAGTCTGCTGACCTGTTACATGCAATCTCATTATTATAGTCATATAGTCTGTTCTTGATGCACTACTTTCTTCATCTCATTCCAAAAATTTAACTTCCCTGCTCTCGTTCAGTGAACTCTCTGCCCCGTTCTCCAAGCAAATCAGCCCATAGTCCCTGTTTTTAAATTAACTTTGAAGAGCCCAGGATCTCAAACTGGAAATAATACACCCCAGGATCTAACCATCTGTCATTACAATCACACAACTAGGAGGCAAATAGGTGCTTACGAGGCTAGAGGCAGTGGTTTCTGTAGCAACAAAAGTCACTGTCTATTCAATGAGCTCAGGCTGGTGAAGGAAGTGGCTCTGTAGCAAGCTACCTAATATAGCTCAGTGGTTTCCAAATGTTTTGATGTCAGAAGACAGGCACGCCATTACTGAAAACAAGCATCTCCAAGTCACACCTTTATGTGTGACTATAGCTGTGTCAATCATCAGCACAAGCACTGACTCTAAGACTCAAGAAGAAGAAGAAGAAGAGACGAAGACGGAGACAGGTGAGGCCCCGAGTTAACACTTCTTTTTTTTTTTTTAAGTTTAAAAATGAACTCTTGTCACAGAAGCAGAAGCTGTAGCAAAGGTTGGTCTGTTTTTGAAAAACTGAACAGAGGATAGGCAACATATAATCTAGCCTGTCCGTTTCAAGGTCAGTCTAGATCAGGGGTGTCAAATATAAGGCCCGGGGGGCCAAAATCACCCCGGCAAAGACTCCAATCCAGCCCACTGGACAGCTTTGGAAAATGTGAAAGAGGGCATAAATTTTTGGACTTTTAATTGTATTTTCATAAGTTTTCCAGCTTTTCCTACTGATAAAGACCTCCTCCATGGCCATTCACACTACAACAAAGTAATAGATAAACAATTAAATGACAGAAACCTTCCTGTTTTTTCACTACTATAGAAATTCCAGTTTTTTTAAAGTGGGTCTACAGTAATTTTTTTTTTTTTTTTTTTTTTTTTTTTTAATATACTTTTTTTTTTTATTTAAAAAAATTTTTTTTTTTTTATTCTACTC
>VUQS01017149.1:1862-12019 GCA_015108495.1 Heterochromis multidens | reverse complement strand
TGGGCCAGTTGAATGGCCCCCAAGGTCTCCCGATCTGACCCCCTTAGACTTTTATCTTTGGGGTCATCTGAAGGCAATTGTCTATGGTGTGAAGATACGAGATGTGCAGCACCTGAAACTACGGATACTGGATGCCTGTGCTGGCATTTCTCCTGCGGTGTTGCTATCAGTGTGTGAAGAGTGGGAGAAGAGGGTTGCATTGACAATCCAACACAATGGGCAGCACATTGAACACATTTTATAAGTGGTCAGAAACTTGTAAATAACTCATGAAAGAATAAAGTTACGTTGGAACCAAGCACACCATTGTTTTTCTTGTGACATTACCAATAAGTTTGATGTGTCACATGGCCCTCTTCCTATTGAAAAAACAAAAGTTGTGTCCAAGATGGCCGACTTCTAAATGGCCACCATGGTCACCACCCATCTTGGGGAGTTTGCCCCCTCACATATACTAATGTGCCACAAACAGGACTTTAATATCACCAACCATTCCCATGTTATTACGGTGTATCCATATAAATGGCCCACCCTGTATACTAGGATCATTTTAACACGTCATACACTCACTGTCACTTTATTAGATACAACTCCTCATTAACACAAATATCTCTTTAGCCAATCAAATGGCACCAACTAAGTGCATTTAGACATATAGACATGATCAAAGTGACCTGCTGAAGTTCAAACTGAACATTTGGAAAGAATGGTGATTTTAGTGACTTTGAACATGGCATGGTTTTTGGTGCCAGATGGGCTGGTCTATTTCAGAAACTCCTGATCTACTGAGATTTTCCCACACAACCATCTCTAGGGGTTACCAAAGATGGTTTGAAAAAAAAGAAAATATCCAGTGAGTGACAGTTCTCTGGGTGAAAATGCCTTGTTGATGCCAGAGGTCAGAGGAGAATTGCCAGACTGCTTTGAGTTGATAGGAAGGCAACAGTAACTCAAATAACCACTTGTTACAACCACAGCATGCAGGAGAGCATCTCTGAATACACAATACATTGCATCTTGAAGCGGATGGGCTACAGCAGCAGAAGACCACACTGAGTGCCACTCTTGTCAGCTAAGAACAGGAAACTAAGGCTACATTTCACACAGGGTCACCAAAAATGGACAACAGAAGACTGGAAAAATACTGCCTGATCTGATGAGTCTCGATTTCTGCTGGAACATTCAAATGGTAGGGTCAGAATTTGGTGTTAGCAACATAAAAGCATGGATCCATCCTGCCTTGTATCAATGGTTCAGACTGCTGGTGGTGATGTAATTTATGGGGAATATTTTCTTGGCACACTTTGGGCCCCTCAGTACCAGTTGAGCAGCAATACAAAACCTGAGTATTGCTGCTGACCATATTCATCCCTTTATGACCATAGTATACCCATCTTCTGATGGCTGCTCCAGCTGGATAATGCACTATGTAATAAAACTAGAATATTCTCAAACTGGTTCCTTGAACATGACAGTGAGTTCTCTGCACTCAAATGGCCTCCACAGTCACCAGATCTCAACCCAATAGAGCACCTTTGGGATGTGATGGAACAGGAGATTCACATCATGGATGTGCAGCCGACAAATCTGCAGCAACTGTGTGATGCTATCATGTCAATATGGACCAAAATCTCTGTGGAATGTTTCTGGCACCTTGTTAAATCTGTGCCACGAAGAATACAGGCAATTCTAAAGGCAAAAGGATTCCAACCTGGTACTAGTAAGGTGTACCTAATGAAGTGTCTAGAGAGTGTGTGAGGAAACCCAAAGTGATCAATGTTAGATAATATTTACTTTGATTATATAATTATAAAATTTGATACAGACAAATATATAGTTCAATGACAATCTGAAGTATTTAGAATTTAATTTTTAAGTCTTTGCTTATTATCAAATCCTTCTTGTTTTTACGATGACACTGTGTGGGATATTTTATGTAGACATATTTTCCACTTACTTTGTTGTCATAATTTCTTCTACCTCCTATAAGAGCAAATGTCTTTACTGAAAAACTTTCTTATAGGTGTTGTTATGAAATTGGAAACTTTGGAAAAAGGACATTTTCAATAGTCACTGCAGTAAATGAATAAATGCAGACATGCATAAATGTAAAGCTTCAGTAACTATTTTCCAACATTTGATGTAAATACTTTTGACTTAAAAAAAATATCATAAATATCATATCAAAAATATTATTACATTATATTAAGTCTGTGTTTTAAACGTATAATAAATTTATATAAATATATAATATATTTTATCTGTAATTTTTCATTTTAGTCCCACCATTACTTTTTGTACATCTCGAGTATGCAAATAAGAAAGCTCTTTCTCTATTTCTCTATTTTTTGCTTAATTTTTTATATCTTGCCAAGAGAATGACAGACATGATGCATTTCAGTAATGTGGAAAAAATAACATGATAAAGTTGGTGTTTTTTCGCAGCTGGCCTTAAATTAGGTTTTGCAACAACAACAAAAAAAACAATATGAAAAAAAACTGCCTTTTTCATTCAAACCAGATAAAATCATGAAACAATGGGATGTACAGGCCATTCTAAAATTAATTTGATAGTTTTTTTCTCACCCTGTAATTGGATCCTAATTAGAATTGGGGTTCAATCTATTTTCCTAAGACCTCTTCATTTGATTATTATCTACAAAGCCGGTGTAGATATTATAGGCCATATTCCTTTACTCTGCCATACAATCTAAATGGATCTTGCTTCAAAGCCTCAAGGACAGTCTGAGATGAGCTTCACTAGATTGCACTTTCCTCCTTATCTTCATCTACAGAGATGTCTGTAAACATCATAATACAGAGATCAAAATAATGTTGTGTTGCACAAAATGGTTCTCAGGAAATTCAAAAATTATTCAAATACATTACAATACAATACAATATACATTACCAATGAAACATCCACGGTCCATATAAGATATTTAAGCGTGTGTGTGTATATAACCATTTCAATTTGTCCGTGGAGTTATGAAGGAAATGCTGCCTCAGATGTGGTCTCTTCAGTTTGGGCTTATGAAAACTGCTTTCTAGTGACAAACAGTGAAGTTGTGAAGTGACAAAAACAGCAGAGTAGGACACAAAGAAAGAATTTGGGTCTGGATTGTTTGGTGGGAGGGTTAAAAAGATCCACCAATATTTTTTCTAAGGAATGAGGTAGTAACCTCATTACCTGATATTTCTTTGTATTTTTGTAATAATTACATCCAGCCTGTGATGTTCAGTTAGCAGTTAACAGCGAACGGTGAAATATTGTCTCACTTTGTATTTTTGTTGTGACATTTAAGGCTTGAATGTGGGCATTTTCATGGATATAAATTCGGCAAATAATCCCTTTAAATACAGCCTTTTTACATATCTTTAAAAGGGGAAAGGGGAGAGGGGAGGGGGGGACAAGACAAAGCCCCCTTTTTGAACAGGATTATTATTGTGGAAAACTGGGTATAAAAAAATCTCTGTGGTCATTGGTAATTTAGATTTATGTTGCAGATGGGATTTTAAATTTTCTGGGTTTTGGTCTTTCATAGACTTTCAAAGGAGGAACCAAAACAGGAAGCAAATAAATGTAATTTAAAGCCAAAATGTTAGAAATCATAGAAAATTCACTTCACAACTTGCCGGATCTGATCAATCAGCACAATTTTAAGTTTTCTTTAGTTATTGCAGTAATCCACATAGTTGTCTGGATTGGTTACTAACAGGAAGCTCAAGTAGCTCATTCAGTATACTTTAATGGCAGCTTTGTGACAAAATAATAATAATAAAAAAATACAGTTTCAAGAGAAAATAACAGTACGTACCTTAGTTGACTTTACATCTACTCATTAATGGGCTCGTAGGCTGTAGTTCCTGATTTCTTTCTGTGGTCATCTTGGCTACCAAACAAGTCTATATGTTCTTGGTTGAATGTTTACATTCAACTGGCAAAAAATTGTGTGAAAATGATTTCCTCTATTTTCACACAAAAGCCAAAAAAATATCACACTGAGGTGATAAAATGAGGATATGGAAAAAAAAAAAAACCTTTCCTGCAGGAATGCCTCACTTTAACATACAACAAAGTGGCTCCACACAGTTTTCAAATTACAGGAAGAACACACTGAAAAACAGTAAGTAATTTCACTTGTAATTATTGCTGGGGAGGGAGTGAAAAATTACTTGCATTCACATTCTAGTTGGGATTACAATTACTGACCAGAGCAGGTAATATTAAAATCAACCCATAAAATCTTATCTGTATGGGGCTTTAGAATAGCAGTGACACGGAGCCCTGAAACAATGATTAAAAAAATCAAAAAAAGAAAAAAACAGGTATATGCAGCACAGTTGTCCTGTTATATTGAGTGAATATGCACCACAACGTACAGTCACTTTATATAGCAACTTCTGAAATTGGTTGAAAGTCCATAGAGATTTTAAAATGTTAATGTTGTGTTGGGCTAACAGTGAGGCAGTGTTATCTTGGATTGTACAGTTTGCATACAGGAGTTTAGAGCCAGTATATAGCTGCATGTTACCTTTGACCTCATTAGCCATGCACAGAAATGCTTCAAAATGCTGTTTGCATTGGTCAGTCTCACTCTCCTCTTTCTGTATAACAATTTTCACTCAGTGCCAGGCATGAAATAGAAAGCTGGACTCAGAGCACTGAGTGGAGAAGCACTCCTACAGATGCTCATAATATGGAGCTAAAAGCTTGGTTCTTCCTCAGCTCACTGCCAGCCTTTACTAGTGGCTGCACAATTAGCAATAATGGTCCCTCACAAAAAGTGTGTGCCTGCCAGGGCGAACACTGAACACCCACATTTTATAGGTGGGTGTTTAACTGTTATAGACTAAGAGGGATTCTCAACTACCAACATTATAAGAATGAAGACATGATATGAACTGAGCACCTTCAAGTTTCCCAGTAATTGTAGTAGGATGACTGTGTAAGAGAAAATGCAATAGATGAAGACAAAGTGTGTGTGTGTGTAGGTGTGTGTGTATGTGTGCAGACTGCAGTGTTTCCCATACATGTACTTGGTGGGGTTGCAGAAGCATTTTGTGATATATATTTTAAGTTTTTCATCTGTTTGAGAAAACAGCATGATCGGTTTACTATTGGACAATCCCCTCCCTCTTACTGTATTTTGAAAGTTCAGTCACTGCTAACCAGCTAGCTCCTTTCCTGTCCTGTGTTTCCTTATAGGCACGTTGGTTTGGTCACTGTAATGGCAGTTCAGTGTCATTCACTCTTGAATTTCTTATCACATAGAATCGACTCCAACAATTTGGACTACAGTGGGTGACAGTCCAACCAGAACCTGAAGCAGGTGACGACCAAGCACTGCTAGGCCTTTAGCTCACCAAGGCTGAAGAGCAGGAATATTGTTGTCCAAGTTAGTACTAGTATAAGAAAGCATGATGGAACCTCCTTTCATGCCATAGACAGTATTAAAAGATAGACATGGGTAATGACTACCAGGAGGTGACCTCTGTAGCTGCAGAAAGACCTCCAGTTTTGTGGAGGTCTATAGGAAAATAGCCCTCTGCTCCCTCACTTTCTGACCTTACTAAAGGCACTTTCCTGATGAGTTTATGGGCTCATTCTAAGAGTTAGGAAAATTATCCAGGATATGCTCATTGGCTAGTGACTTGTCAATCACAAGTTGTTAGCCAGTGAGCATGCAGTTTTACAGTCAGAGCCACACCTTGCTCGTCAGTGGTTTCTAAACGCCAAGATGGCGAGGGTGAAAATGCTTAATGGGTGATGTCACCGTGATTACGACCATCTGTTTTGCAGGTACACCTAGTAGTGCACATGTGCAGACCTTTCTGCCAGAGGGTGTGTGTCTCTTTTTCTTTCTTGTTATGCGGCCACTTTTGTTTTTTATTTTTGTGAGCTAACCAAAGTTTAATACGGCACTGCATGTGTTGAGTGGCTTGCAATTAACTTTCTTTGCTTTTAACTTAGTTATAAAAATCTTTACCTTGTTTATACAAAAATATTTTATGGTTCTAACCCTCACTTTGGAATGTGTTGCACTTTCAGCTCAGACATTCTCCATCTTGTTTGAAGAGGTTGGGATGATCCACTTCAGCTTAGCTTTAACTGAGATCAAGGCTATCCAGCAAAAGGCTGCTGGCCAGCTGAGATTACTATGGGCAATTTAGGTGTTCTGTTTGGATAGATATTATGTAACATAATATTAGAGACAAGAACAGGACACATCAGCATAGATCAGCATCAGAGATCACAATTTAAAACAAAGTACTTTCCTGGTGTGCATTAATGTGTTTGTCTCTTTGTTTTGTCTATACAGTGTGTGGGCTCTATACGCAGTTACTATGTATTTTTTGCCTTTGTACTTGGCCCTGTTACTGTGTAGTCATGTCAGGCTGCCTGCTTTTCAAATATAGAAACTTTCCTTTTATAAGGTCAACATTTATGATTGTTTGGCTCCATAATCTACCATAAAGCCAAAGCCAAAGTCCACTTCTGAAAATGGCTCATTAAGATTTTGATCAATCTTGTGCTTTCGGTGAGACAGACTTAGGAAATGCCATCAGAAAATTGCATTTCCCAATGACATTAGGCGCCCAGTTGACCATCCAATTCCATGTGTTTCTATTGAGATGTTAAGATCTGATATCATTTGGGTCAGAAAACCTGCTTTTTTTCTCTAAGTGAGGCAATTAAATTTCCTTGATGGTCTCTGAGAGCACTTAGCTTAAGAGAATACACTTCTAAATCAAAAAGCTTTCAATCATCTCAAATCATATTTGGGAGAAATCTGCCCCCGAGTGTAGTGTCACATGCAATGTTATTGAGCATGTGACAGACTTGTGCTGAGATAGGCAATGTTGGGAAAGGTTATTGTGCATGTCTCTGCAGGCTGTGCATTGGTTGCGACATGTTGTTTGTTGGAGATCCAATGTAACTTCATATCAAAGACAGGACGGGACAAGAGAAGCTAACCTTAACTGAGGACAGGCCTGCCAAATTGAGACAGAAGATATCAAAGGACATAAATGAGAAGAGAAATACTTACAGCCTGCTGAATTTATTAAATTTCTTTCTCTCACACTGCAAGTAAATTTGGCAGTTGATATATTAAGAGTCGCATTAAGATTGACTGCAAGTTTTAAACAGTCCTCTAATTAAAGAATTAGATTGATTTGGCTTTAAAAGCTCACTACAACACCTACCATGGATGAAAGCAATGCCATAAACATTTAAGGTTTAATTTTACCAAACTCCTCGCCCCAAAACAGCATTACCTTGCCACATCCATATGGACTCAGCCTATGTGTCTTTATCCTTTGCTCATGTAAAACTTGCGAATTGAGTACAAACAATAAACTTCTAACCTATAAGCATACAACATCTGATTCAAAAAATATATTCATGTTGTTCAAATTCAAAAAGCAAAAAAATTCAAATCAATTTAAAAAGAGAAATATTGTCAAATTCAGTGACTAAAATAAAAGTGAGGAAACAGATAAGCAAACAGAGCCTGAACAGACTCCATCAGTTTGTCCAGACTCCATAATCTACCATAAAGCTCTGCCATATTAAAAAAAAAGATGTGGATAAAGAAGAAAATAATTTCTTACAAGTTGAGGCTACTTTAGGACATCATTGTTCTTGTATTGCAGAGTAGCAGGGTTATTATAGTTTGGTATTTTTTAGGTATTTTTTAATTTTTATTTATTTATTTTTATATTTGTTGGCCTGTTTAAGTATAGTTTTTTTAGTGTTTAAAAAGGTTATGCTTTAGTTTAGCTTTTATTAGTGTTACCGTTAGTTTAGTCTTTTTAATTATCCTAATATAAGAAGTATCTGTCGGGGCAGAATTAAGACGTACAGATCCGATATTACAAACATTTGACTCTTAGCCATTTGGACATCACAGTACCTCCTCATACTTAATGTGTAAACCTACTTGACCATAGAACAGAGACTGAAACTAAAAAATTTTGCGCTATAATTTTATTTTTAATTACAAAATATAGTTTCAGTTAGTTTTTGCTTTTTTCAGAAGTCTAGTTTTAATTTTTTATTACTGTTAACTTTTTTCATGCCTCGGTTCAGTTTTTAGTTTACTGTTAAATGTAATCATCTTGGTAGCTAGTTAGCCCTGGTTGTACAGTGCAATCACAACCACCTTAACCTAAAATAGCATTTTTATATAGAACTGTCCAGGTTTTTCCAGAGCTGTCAACACCTTTGCTTTGTGTGACTGGGAGATTATTAAATGGCAACTAGATGCTAAAACCTTGCTGGTCCTGGTAGTTTTCCATTCAGATTTGTAACAGTCCTACATGTTTTTTCTTTTTTTTCTTTATAGAGAAATTTTAGCTGAAAGCTTCTCAACATCAAAAATCTTAACTTGAATACCTAGGCACTATGGATATTTGTAACACCTGGGAGAACCACACAACACTTTATTGAATGGGCTGAAAGAATCTGGACCATTTTTCACCTTCATTGTTGCATTTGGACAAATGTACAGTACTGCTAAAACTCTGGACATAACAAAAAGACAGAAAACTAAATACCAGCAAAGTTTGGAGGGTTATAATGATGTGCTATGGTTAATATAAACTCATTAACAGGTGGAAAATATAGGATGAGGATGAATTGTTGTCAGTAAAAAACAGCAGTTTGACTGACTGGAGGAGACATACATTTGTAAGATGGTAACTGGCTCAGTCACACTAGAGTAGATATAGGACAGCAACCTCCTTGCGACAAGGAAAAATCTGTGGTTGTCCAATGATTGCAATTAAATTTTTTGTATTTGGTGAACAAATGCAAGTAGTTGCAGTGACCATTTTTGATAGCAAGGCAATTGCACAGGTTGGGTCACGGGAGACAAACTGTCTCTAAACAATCACGGTTCAACTCGGACTGACTGCGATCACTCTCAGAGAGATTGGCAAAGGTTTGCAAATAATTGATGTCTAATTTTTTAGATTGCTAACACCTTGGAATCAGTCGGAATCAGTCTGCAGCGACATGTCTGTGACATGTCTTTTTTGCAATAGGGGACTTGACTCAACTGGTTTCCAACTGGATGTATTCTGCTTGTGTCATTTTACAGTTAAGTTTCTGTCCTTCAGCAACTATGTCACTATTTGTGGAGGAATTTTTGAATTTCTGTTTCAAACCAATGAGGTTGTGGCTAGACTCTGAATGTGTAAGTAGTTAATGTGAATTTCTGTTGATGTGAATTTCTGTGTGCAGACAGCAACAGATTTGCTACAGATGGTAGCAGATTTGCAATTTTTGCTGATTTATCAAAGTTAATCACCATATTGCCACAAACAGATTGCATGTAATTGCCAACTTGACCTCATTCAGGGATTGATAGCAGAATGACTGTCTTATTGCTGTTTTATCGACATCGCCTTGAGTTGAATTGAATTGAATTGACATTTTGAGACAACAAAGTTGCTTTGAAGACAGCAACTGACTGCAACTGGTTGCAGACCTAGTCCCCATCTTAGAAGCAACCATTTCAACAGCAACAAGATCACAAGTTCATTGCACATGGTAATAGTAATTTTGATCGTGTCGCGGTCTCCAACCACTGTTCTTCCTAGTATGACCATAGCATTGGAAAGACATATCAAATATGCTAGGATCATGTCACCAATAAATTGTAATATGATTTTTTTTTTTTTTTTTTTTGAAGGAGGGAAGAATTTGAGTGTTAGTTAAATACTGGGTAGCCTACTTGAATTAATAAACCACAATGGCCCTATTCTCTCAGAAATTCAGTACATTTCAAAATTCATTTAAATTTTCAAAATAATTGGTGACTGAATCCTGTAATTGGGTAGAATAGACATGATTAAAATCTCTGAGTATTCCCAGAAAGTTGATTCTGTTCATCTGGATGTAGAGTTTTCTGTGGGAGAAATGTTTCGTCACTCATCCATGTGACTTCTTCATTCTCTTTGAGTATTATAATACAAAAGAAGTACATAGATTTTTTTTTTTTTTTTGCTGCACAGTTGAACATTATATCAAACAAATGTAACACATAAAGAGCTTTAGTTAATAAAAGTGAAAAATATCCAAGGAGGCCATCTGGAGAGTGAGAAATAAAATCCTTAATTCTTTGTAACTACCTGCTCACTGGTTTACC
>VUQS01017146.1:25351-41536 GCA_015108495.1 Heterochromis multidens | reverse complement strand
TCAAACGTGCAGTTAATGCAAGACAGCCCAAGAATTTAGAGGAACTGGAGGCATTTTGCCAAGAAGAATGGGCAGCTTTACCATCTGAGAAAATAAAGTGCCTCATCAACAACTACCACAAAAGACTTCAAGCTGTCATTGATGTTAAAGGAGGCAATACACAGTATTAAGAACTAGGGTATGTAAACTTTTGATCAGGGTCATTTGGATAGTTTGTGTTGTCATTATGATTTAAAAAGGGAAAACACAATAGTTTGATAATAAATGACTTCACCCAACCACTAACCATCATTCATATTCTCTGAAAAATGGCCACAAAAAAAAAAAAAAAAATCACAAATTCTGCCAGGGTATGTAAACTTATGAGCACAACTCTATGTAAATGCCTGCATGAACACAAACATTGCATTTGCAAATACACATCAAAAATGCTGGTCTAATCTCTGTACAGACAGAGCAGCACAGCTTGAAAGCCACCACTGAGAAAAAACAAACAAAAAAACAAACTAGAGTTCATGTAGATCCATCATACTATTGATTAAACATCAAGCAACTCTGAAAACAGATCACAGCAACATTTTACTACATGGGGTTAAAAAAAAAAAATCAATTAATTAAACAGCTTAAGAGCTGTTGCTGTGCTGCAACCTGCTGGTAGTAGCCTGTAACTGTGTGGTGCCACTGCAAGGTTCCCCTTAGGGATTAAGTAGCTTTTTTTTTGTTTTTTCACAGCCAGTGGATTTGCTTGTACTGCTCGCATTATTTTCTTTCCTCTAACAACCATCACTCTCTTTCAATATTTTTATCAATTCACAGCAAAACAAGCAATGTGAAAACAGCAGCATGAAATCATCATCTGAAAGTGTTTACAGTGTTTTAGGTTTTTCTGGTAATCAAGGAAATCCAAAAATGTCATGTACTCCGTGTCTCTGTCTTTGCTTTTGCCCGTCTGGCATACAGGCAGTGATTAACACTATGTGTGGTTTTGGAGTTCAAACCCAAAACTTCATGGAGGCAAACAAGTCGATCTACCCAGTAGGCTGTGCGGACAGAGCAGTGATGTGGATCGAGTCTCATCTGCTGCTGGTGGGGGCTCTCGCCCTGGGTCTGGCCTTGCCTCAGGTAACCCTAAACATGATCTTAGGTAGCAGACTGTGCAGTAATTAGGCAACAGAGGACTAGCAATTGGCCAAGAAGACTAGTTTTATCTTGAATAAGATTACACACAAACAAGCCAATATTGGTATTAATGGACGTTTGCTGGATTCAGTGTGTAGCAATCAACATATTGACTGGAAATGCTCCCTCAACGGCAAACTCCAAACTGGTGCATTTGGATGTCCAGGCTAAACTTCACTAATCAGGAGCATGCAGTCTTTATACCCTCATACAAATCTTAATCTGAGAGCTTCCCACAACTTTCCTTTACAAGTTCAATATCATCGTTGTAAAAAAGAAAAAAAAAAAGAAACCTAATAAAAATTGGATTCTAAAGGAAACCAATAAGGGGTAGGGTTAATGTGAGGCCACTATGATTCAAGGGATTTAAAATGGTGTGCTCTACCTAGACAGCAATAAGTAGGCACACTGGGACAATGAAATTTTAACTGCACATTATTTATTTATTACACTATCCTAGACTGAAAGTGCAGGTTAATGTGCAACAGAGGTAGAGGGGTGTGTGTGATAATGTAATATGTCTAAGAGATACTGACGATTCCCTGATTCTCACCAAGAATCGCTGTGCAATGCGCCTCAAATCTCTCGGCATTACAGCTGCAGTAGGCAGAAATCAAGACAACACCAGAATTTGAAAATAGATAGCCCTCCTTCTTAAAGCTCTCCCTTCTGTTCTAAATGCCATCCCATATTATAAGCACAGATATATGGACTAAAAGTAAGTCTATGCTGATTTCTGAATTTAGACAGGATGGTGACAGCCCTCTGTGTAACTATTGCAATGGTACTTCTTTATACTACTTAAAATCTCCCATCATGGGTTACATTTTCTAAAACCTGAAAACAGAGCCAAGACAAGTGCATTTCCATCTAAGACCACCTAAATTACAATATGCTGACAGGATATTTTATGAGGGTGTTTTTCTTTGTTGTTTCCCCCCCCCTGCCAGTGATGCCAAAAACATGCCTTGAGAACTGTAAATAACTCAATTCAGAACAGTAGATAGACCATGAAATCAAATTAGCACTTATCAGGAGCTGTCTCTAAATAATTACTCCATTTACTTATCAAAATGTTTCAGGTAATATTAAATGGTTTTCTTGCAGACCATGTAACTTTACCACAGGATCTTTAGCCTGATTTCTCTCACTCTCACCTATATGATAGGTTCAGTGAATCTGCTAAAAGAGAACCCTGTGACTTACCCACAAGGCCTGACAGTGCAATTGCATTAGTCTTCTAATGCTTTGATGTGCTATAAATTTGATGAAGTTCTCTTTTAAGTCTTGTATATCCTCTCTAAACACTTACTGACACTTTGTCTGGATAACAAGCCAAAGCAAACTGTTAATTATTGAATGCTGTTTTATAGCTGTGTTTGCCACCAAATGTTAAGTTTCCCTCTGTAAGAACACCTTACAATCAGCTAGACAGGTGCGTGCAAATGTGAGTACACAATTATTTTAAGTGACTCATTTGAGTCCGCCTTACCTAATTTGGGAACATTTCTTCCCAGTGCCACATTTCAGCACCCTGCTAAGGGACCTTGAGATGCTTTGTACAGAACGTACAGTTACAGAGAGTCTCTTCTGTAATCTAAACTGGCTGCTGCTGTCCTCTAGATTGCAGGAATTGTGCTGTCCCAGATCCTGATCTCTCAGATTCAAGATGAGATTACCTCAGTGTTGTGAGAGCGGTTCGACACAGGGGGAAGAAAAAGAAAGAAAAAAAGGAAGTTACAGTACTCCACTCAACTTCTCTGACATGTTCAAGGACATCTTTTCTACTGCTACCGTATTACTGCAATGTCGACAATGAGGACATATAATATTCTTAACATGCGGTTGCCTTCAGGTATACAAGTGTGATGCACTTTATTGTGTTACTTGAATAGTCAATCATATGCCAAGTGTATATATTATTAACTGGTTTTGAACATAGCTTTTGTATATACATTCACAAGATTTCATCTCTTCAAGTATTTATATTTAAATGTGATAAGTTTACTTATAAAATTCAGTTAAAATACATCTATTTATTATTCTGCTATGTTACTTGTTAGCAAGAAAAATCAGTTTTAAAAGGTATAATATGCAGCAACTGTCTGTAAACACAACATTCACACACTGCCTGCTTCCCTAGCTCAACTAATGAGAAAGAAAGACAGTGTGAGGAGTCATGTTAGCAAAAACAAAGCAGCACATCAAACAAATAATGATTTTCTGACTGCGATTCTGATTTTAAAGTACAAGTAAACATAGTCACACCTCCACAGAATCGAGTGAGAAGGTTGTGTGGAGGTGTGGCTGGATTTTGTGCGAATGCACTTGAAATGCACCCTACTTACTCTCCACTGCGGGCTCTCTGTTCTGTGTGTGTTCCTCAACCCTGTGTTGGTCAAACAGAAACACAGACCTCCAGCTCTCTATACATCCATGACAGACAGAGAGCAGAATACAGATAAAGACAGCAATGTATCCTGGTAGCTGTTTTTATAGTCCACTACCACACACTTCCAAGTGTTTATAAGTCACGACTGGCAGGAATTTGTTTTGTCCAAAGTCCAAAGACTGATTTTTGTAAAAATCAAAAAATCTTGCATATTATACCTTTAATGCCACTTATCATGGAAATTGTCAGCCTGTTGTTAATATTACATCATAACCTTGAGACAGGTCAGCAATAACAATTATAGAGCATCAAAGTGTTTCATATTTTAATTAAAAATTTAATTTTTAAAATCTCATTGGAGAAATAAACGTTAAATTTTCAATTTCAGTTTTGTTTGAATCAAACTAATTTTGAAATGTTACTTCATCCATCAATTTCACAATAACAGATGTGTTTTTAATTTCAAAATGCTATTTTTCCTAACATATTTTTCTTTTCTCTCAATGTCACTTTTTTATAACAGCAGCGTTATCACCACCTTCCCACCTTTCAGCCATTTCTCTGCCTTGTAGCATCAACTTCAATAACTCCTACTCAGTTTTGCCAAGTGGAAATCTTTTAACAAGAATGTAAAATTTTAAATTCATATCTAGCTGCTGCTATACAGTAACTAAATCAATTTAAGGTTTTAAGACTGTTTATAAAACATACCACACCACTTCACTAGCTATCCCGGGTTGTGGGTTTGGTTTATTGCTGAGCATCAAAGTCAAGATTCATTGTTGGCAATGTTAGCTAACCCATCTGAACCAGCTTTTCAGTGAGGTAGGTGCCATTTGGAGCCCTGATAAGTTAAACAATTATACAATAATTATAAAAGCAAATGTAAGTTTATTTTTCTGTGTATTGTTTAAATACAGAAGCAGAGAGAGAGCTGATTTAAAATATCATTGTTTGGGTTCTAGTTTGCAGGTACTAACTTAAGTCTGACACCAATTTTTGAGTATGTCTGCTTCAGAGACAGAGGCCCCAGAGGACACAGCGACTGCCTGGAAAGCAATGGGGACACCACCACTGTCATGTGATAATGGAATATAAAGTGTCATCATAAAAAAGAAAATACAATTATTAGGAAAATGCACTTACAAAATAGGAAAAAAAAAAAGCTTTTGGAATTGATAATTTTGTATATCCTTTTACACATTACAGGTTAATTTATAATTTTACATAATTACATTTTACATATTTTTTATGTCATGATTTATCTTACAATTATGTATTAAAAATTGAATACTTTAGGGCACCATAGTAAAAGGGCACGTAGTTCTACAATGAGTTCTGCACAAAAGATTTCCACTGTCTTAACAACAGTGCCAAGCTCCTGCCAGTTAGTCTCCTAAACCCAAACACCAGCACATCAGATCACAGTGGGATTTTGATGTTTTTTGTATGGGAACTGCTTTATGCACCTTGCAGTCACTCTAGTTGTGAAGTGCCAGAGCTTTCTGCATGAGACGATGGGTCAGAGGGGAGTTGGGCCTCACGGCATCACGTTCTACCAGAAGACATCTAGGGAAATTGAGCACAAGACAGTGCAAAGACATGAGCACAGATTCAAAGAGATTACAGGCTGAGAGGCTAAGCTGATCAATAATGAAAGTATAACATGGTGTACAGACATGGAATGTCAGTTACATAATGGGAGCATGAAAGGACCTTGTGCTCTGCATGCAGATGGAAAACAGTTAAAGAAAACTGGTGTGGACAGCAGTCCCAACAAAACTATACATTATCATAAGGAATTCCAGTGGTTCAATGAATGAAAGATGGGGTTTTTTTCCCCTTATACAATCTCTCACCATGTTCCCTTGCAAAAACATGGATGTCAAGCAATGAAATTGGAAAAGACTGAAGCCTGAAATCTCTGCTGTTCTTTACCTTCCCAGTTTCTGGTGGTGCTTATTCTCCGATTTCATAGCAGCATGAATAAGCAGCTGATTAAACAGATCCCTCTGAAAACAAAAATACAAACACATTATTAAATACAAACCTCTTTCAGTTCTAAACAGACATTCTACTATTTTGTGTTAGATTGCATGTTACATTTTATGTACACTGTAGCACCTTAGAGAATCATTTTCTCAGCAAAAATAACATAAAAGAGTTTATTATTCATACACTGGTGCACTGCACTCCACATTCTCACACTATGTGGTAAGTTCATAGACTGAAAGGCTGCAGCCCCTATGCACAGCGCTCCTAACCTCTGACCCATTTTTACAGCATCAAGGATTTCTGTTTTGCTCAAGAAAACACAATAAAGTACGAGCAATGATATCCAAAGATAGCAAAGCCACAACCCTGAAAGATTTTCAACTGTTCAATAGGAGAGCTGCAGTTTGGTTTAGAATTGATTTTGTTTATCAGTTAATAAATTCTTTGAGATTTACCTGTGCATCACTGCCACCTATGTTTACCATGTGGTAGCGTAAAGGGTATAGTAGCTCCACAGTCTGATTGTAGTTGCCCTGGTTGTATTCCATCATAGCCTGGCACATTGGTATTCCTAGAGTCCCAGCCAGCTGATGCTGCTGATTGTCTCCTGGTTCCCTGTGAAAGAAAGGCATGGTTTAAAAAAAAGAAACAAAACATTTCTCATAAGAAGAGCCAAAAGATACACACTAACAATTTAAAAACTGTTAATGTTGCATCTCAAAGAAAATATCATCATTAAATATTTTGAGAGAGTAGTGCTTCCAGAAATCTAGGCATCTGGTTTATCTTGCAAAAAGCCTTTTCATTTAATTTACTTATAAAGAATTTAAGCAAACTTGACACACATTCTGGAAAAAGAAACTCTATAGTTGAATAAAATGACCCATAAGTGATGGCAAAATATAAAGCTAAAAGTTAGTTTATTTATACAGACTGTCAATGGTGTAAAGGGCATTTTTTCTGCAGAACTATACAAGATACAGCAGTGGAAGGGGAAACACTGCTGTATCTTGTGTTAGTTTCGCTCTGTACAGTTTCCCCATGTGTGTTGGTACGTGTCTGAATCTGTTTTCCTCACACAAATGGAGAAGAACTGAACAGAAGAGAGACCAGTGAAGTGAATATAACATTATCTGAGGTAAAGACAACTTGTTATGTTACTGTAAGTGCATTAAAAGCTTCTCAAGAAGTGTTAGTCCATCTAAAATGACTGCAGAGAATGACTCTCTTAGGTTTTCCTTTGTAAAAAAAATAAAAAAATAAATAAAAGAGAAAAGCCAACAGGAACAAGTGCTGCCGATGCTCTCATCCACACTTTTGTGGCCCAGCCTCCTCCCCACAGCAGTCAATCAAGTGGAAACACTGCACAGACATCTGAGAAGGATTCACTTCACTGTACTGAAGCTTTCTCGGATTAGCAAATACTTAGAGTCACTGCCGCTGACTGTATAATTACCAAATGGAAAAACATGGATTAGTTTAAACTATGCAATCCTCCAAAGATCCAGGTAATAAAAGTAATATGCTAGATATAATTAGTGGAATTAAATAAATGCAGAGTTTGAACATGAATGCAGCTTGTCTGATGTACTCAAAGAACAGCTGTGATGAGGAGGAAAACTGCAATTTTTTACTTAACTGACTTTCATAATAATCCAACATTTCTTAAGTAATCGTGAAAGAATGACAACTTTAAGTACTCATTTTAAATGGGAGCTTTTCTGTTTGTATGCTGGACAAAATGAAGAGCACAAGCCATTATATCCACAGAACTCCTCAGAGGCATCTGCTACAGAGGGAAGGCCCCTCTCTGAGTGTATTCACTCTCTAGCTCACATCCTACGCTTAGTCTTGTTTCTGTCTCCATTTTACATAAGGCTTGTGTTGCTCTTATGTAAGACTGACAGTGTTGAGGTGTGCAGTGAAGAGAAGAAATGGCGCAGAACTTACTTAGCCAATTCCTGAAGGCCCTCCAGCAGACGCTGACTAGTCCCATTCTGGTTCGCTCCCAGCGACACCATAAGGAAGTGGAGGTCATTAAACAAGGTCACATGATCATCACTGTGAGGCTGAGTTACCTGGAGCAGCTCCTGCCAACGGTCCTTCACACACACTCCTGAAACATGCAGAAATACAAACACACTAATATTGTTGAATGGTGCATAGTCAGCTGTAAATTCCTCTCTAAAACAAAGTAAGAAAAAAAGTGGTCAGAGGTTCTGTTAATTACCTTCATTTCCAACAAAGCACTTTGAGGTTCAAATTAATGAAGTATGGCAACTGAGATTATCTCACCTCATTAGCAGTTTCACTCAACACCATACTGTCTTAAATTGTCTTAAATTATTTGTTCCAGTTGCCCATCAGCCCATTAGTAACACATTAAGAAATGTTGCAGCATTTTCAACATGCCAGCTGGCATAATTTAAAACATATTCTATGAGCAAAAACCACATTATTCCCTGAATTTTAATCAGACTCTGATTAGTCTCTTCTAAGATGATTTTTAGTTTTCATATTGTTGTATATCTTACCTTCCATTTCCAATCTGTAAAGGAATGAACTGGCATCTACAGTGTCCAACATGGATCCCGAGGCCTTACAATGTCTGAATACCTTAGGTGAACAGGACACAATGTCACTATTCATCTTAAACACCGAAGGACATAGAGTTGTGGTCAGAAGTTTACATAGACTCATCACAGGCAAGAATTTCACGGTAATTTGGGGCTTTTAATGATTTCTTTGAACTGTCCTCCTTCTTCATTATTCCATCCACTTTGTGCAATGTACCACTGGCAGCAAAACAGCCCCAGAGCATGATGCTACCTCCACCGTGTTTAACAGTTGGTAGTGTTCTTAGGTTTGAAAGCCTCACTTTTACTCCTCCAAATATACTTCTTGTCACTGTGGCCAAATAGCTTTGTCTTGTCTGATCAAATGATTTTCTCCACAAGGCATTTAGCTTGTCCATGTGGGCAGCTGCAAATTTCAGTTGCGCTTGAAGGTGTCGATTTTGGAGCAGGGGCTTCTTTCTTGATCAGCACCCTCTCAGTCCATGGCGATGTAAAACTCACTTCACTATGGACAGAGACGCTGAGTGATTCTCACGAAGCTGTAGTGAACATGTCCGGGTCATATTTTTTGTTAATGTTACTGAATCTTTTTTCTGTTACACTGCCCATTATCATTACCGATATGGGATGATACTCGATACTTTTTAAAATATAAATTTTTTTTTTTATAATTATAAAGACAATTTAAGGCTTTAGCATGTAGCAAAGTTAAAGGTTGTGTAGCATGCTAGCATTTCATGTTATTTGTGAACTCTCATTACCGTTACTCATGATTCTCATTACCACGCACTCAAATGGGTCATAACGGTAATGAGAACCTTTGATGCGGTGATGAGATCCTGATATAAGATTCATTTTAAAAGCAGTTAACAAATTTTGTGATTAATATTATGTCAACTTTTCATAAACACTAATATTTTATTTCTATATTACAGTTATTATCTCTATATTGCTCTATATTAACTATATAATTACAGAATATTTTACAGTGTTAAGAGGTAGTTAGTTAACTATGACAAGGAATTGTTTTTGACCAAGGTCATAAGAAACAAATCCTTTAAATAATGATAATGTTGAATGTTTGAAGACTGACAATCAGCAGAGGAAGGCTGTAGCCAAGGCTAGAGTCAAAAAGCAAAGGGAAAAATTGTATGGGAATCCCGACCTGCTTGAAGAGTACAGGAGAAAGGAAAGAGAGGTATATGTTTGTTACAGTGAGGGAGTCAGCACACTAATTATATAATGCATCTTTCTTTATACCAACCTTTGCATTTTGTTTATTATTATGTATTATGTTATAAATGTGTATAATGTTTATTAGTTGTAATGTGACTTTTTGATGTTATTGTACAAGGCTCGTCAAAGATATGGAGTGGCACATATTATAATGACATTGAATACCTGTGTAAGTATCAGTGTCAAACTAAATGACATTCTGGCTCTCTTCAGCAGTGTGTCTTTTGTCCTGTCTTCCTCCCCTCACCCCCAACCGGTCGTGGCAGATGGCTGGCCCTCCCTGAACCTGATTCTGCTGGAGGTTTCTTCCTGTTAAAAGGGAGTTTTTCCTTCCCACTGTCGCCAAGTGCTTGCTCATAGGGGATCGTCTGATTGTTGGGGTTTTCTCTGTATTATTGTAGGGTCTTTACTTTACAATATAAAGCACCTTGAAGCGACTGTTGTTGTGATTTGGCGCTATATAAATAAAATTTAGTTGAATTGAATGCAAATGCAAATTGGAGGGGAACAGGTTCTGCATTCCATCTCCATTTCCTGGTGACAAAGTGTGATGCTTCCCTGAGGACATTAAGCAAGTCATCCCAGAGCCAATGCCTGCAATGTCTTCTGGTCGTCATTTCTGCCACTTGCCTGAAATTTGGGCAAAGTACTCCAAAAAACCCTGAAGGACAATTTTTAATAGTAATAATAGTAATAGTAACAGTATTTCAATTGGTGCCTTGTGTTTTTTGCTTCTATCTTTTATCAATCAGTTGGTTAAACTGAATCACTTTCATTACCGTAACATAACTTCTCATCTCCGCAAGGGACTTTTCATTACCGCTATGCATAAAAATGCCTAGATTTTTAAAAGGTTTTATCTTTCAGAGACAAGAATTTGTTCATTTTGTCAAAATATGTTCCTTAACAGTTAGCCACTAGGGTTTTTGTTAATAATTTTTGATAACAATGAAATTAATTGAAAAAATGAGCTCTACATTTACATGTTGTGTATCGGTAATGAGACTTACTTGATTTGAGATATAATTAAAAATATATAAATCATTAATGTTCATGTACTGTGCTGTTCATTTGATGTGCTTATTTGTGTAAATCTAAAAAAAATTGTTTTCTAATTAGTGGTTTCACTTCGTCATTTACCATATCGGTAATGAGAATTATTCTGGATCATGCTGTCATGAAATAAGAAAGAAAATCCATTAAATTGTTTTATAACAATACTTTTCTCAAAAAATACAAGTTCAGATTCTACTTTAGTCACTAAAGTTAAAAAATTCCTTAAATGAGAGTGAAAATATTTTGAACTCAGTGTGACAGTCTTCATGAGAATCACCCCGCTGGTGTTCCTACAGTTCAAGGCAGGCTTTAACCTTGCTGGTTCCTGGGTTGTTCCTAAATATCCTAACCAACTTCCTCTCATCTGAGCGTGACAGTTTGGGTCTTCTCCCAGACCTTGGCAAAGTGGTGACACATCCGAATAACTTCTACTTACGTATAACTGTTTAATGTGATAATCTTGGAATCTGCAGTTGTTTTGAAATGGCTCCAACAGACCTTCCCAACTTGTGTAAATCTAAAATTCTCCCTCTTAGATCTTCACTGAGTTCCTTGAACTTTCCCATTGTTCTGAATATTGGTCAATCCAACGAGTGCTGTCAAACAAACCCTTTTTATGTTGGTAAACAGAAACTGCCAGCTGTAGTCAATCATGATCACAAAGGAGAAGTTAATAGGCCTTGGCCTCATTGAGTTAACAGACATTGTAGAACCTTCAGCACCACTTATTACAAAATTTAAGTGATTTTATGTTTATATTTGAGCCTGTATGTATACTTTTAACCCTGTGTGGATTAAAGAAAATCCAAAATAAAATCAAACTTGTGCACCTAATTCTTGTTTTTTTAAAGTCATTAAAGATGTATGCCATACAATCATTCCACCAAAAAAGAACAGTTCAAAGAAGTCATTAGAAGCCCCAAATTACCATGACATTCATGCCCATGATGAGTGTATCTAAACTTGTGACTACAACTGTAACACAAGTATCATATAATTCAATTTTTCAGAGAAATAAAAAAAAAAAAAGAAAAACGATATGCATGCTTTGCTGAACTTCTCTGATGGGAATTTCAGCTGAACTGATGTAAGAATTTCTTTTGTGTTCAAACTTATAGCTGGAAAGTATTCTTCTAAAGGTTCAGGACATCAAAGAGATGTACTTTCAAATTGTCTCTCCTATTTTTAGAGTATCACAAAAAAATAATAATCCGCTTTGGCAGTTGACACTGAAATGAGTGTGGGTGGTTCCTTGGCTCTGACATATGAATATGGATTTGACTTTCATTTTTGTTCACGTTTACCTTCTTGACTCACAACAAGCACATCGAACTGCATTAGTCTGCACCCCTTATGTAGTGGTGTATGCATGACTCTTGAAATTACTCAGTGTGTGTACTCAGACAGCTATAGTATTAAAGTTTTGATGCAAACTTTCAACAGAAACCAACCTGAGCATCATATATTTGCAGAGCAGCTTCATATTGCCCCTGTGGAGGAGGTGAGAAAGACAAATTTGAATAACTTCAGGATTGAGAGATAGGCAACGTGGATAAATTGAGTTGCCTAGATGCAAACACAAATTAATCTTACAATATAATCAACCCCAGACTTCAAATTACCTATGGGAGACAATATCATAAATACATTCTCCACAAACACTCTGACTGCCAGCTTTCCGCTTGACTGAAAAACTCATTATCATCTTTACCTTCTCGATGAAATACAGAGCCCAATGCCAATAGTTATGACTGGCCAGCATGTCAGATACCTGGAATTAAACATTACAGATTTCAAATATTTTTCCTGGGGCTATTGCAATATGTAATATAATTCAGTCGTCTATGGAACTCTCCAAGGTAACTTATATGTGATAAATCACAAAAACAGAAAGGAACAACCAAAGTAGTACCTCCCAGTCTTTCTCTCTACCTTCCATGAACTTCAAGCCTTTGTCCAACTCTGCCTTCATCTCATAAACATGGGCTACAGAGTGGACTGACCAAGCATCATCTGGAGTCAGAGCAAGGCCCTTCACAAGAGAGTTTACCAATTTGAAAACAAGAAGAAATACAGATGCTGAAAAGTAATTATATCTTGCAGCAGAGTAAAATGACCATTCAAAAATAACTGCATTCTAAACACTCAAGTCCTTCATTTCATGTATGATGTTCCCCAATCTTTTCAAGTGACCCTCTTGTCATATTTTGTATGCATTACACATTCAGTTTCGAAGAGTCTAGTGTCTGCTGAGGTCTGAGGATGAGCTATTTACTACTATAGGTTTCTGACAGCAAGTTAGTTGCCGAACTGAACTAACACAATCAGAAAAGGCACAGAGTCCGAAACACCCTGCAACAATAATGGAAACTGTGTGTACAACAGATTATAATAGAGAGAAAATCTCACCTCCATGGCCACTTTCTCAGCTTGGTCATAGAAACGGGCTTCCAGGAGACCAAATGAATAAAGTCCTTTCAGGTAGCTGAGAGCACACACACACGTACACACACACACAAAAAAAAAAACCTCTCACTGGGAGAGATCTAAAATGGCTTGTTTCAGACAGTGAATGAACCAACGAGCCGCACCAAGGCCCAGGATAATGGAAATAAGGATTATTTCCATTAACTGTGACTCACGCAAGGCTACTCTAGCAGAGTTCAAGAATAACAAAATGGAGTTTGAAAGCACAATAGGTCCACTTTAAACAAAAAATGTTCAGTATTACACACCAACTGACTCTAAACGAGCTCATTATCTCATATCCTGTATGTTTTACAGCCTTATGCCTCCATATTATCCCATTACATTGTATCTGTGTTTAGACTGCAATACCCCTTCACAAACACCAAGCATCTCTGGTTATAGTAATCTGTCTTTTGTACCTGGACAAAGGCATGTGTGGTTTCCAGTGGGGAAGCACCCTGGCCACAGAGTCCCTCATCGGCATTTGGGCTCCCATGTAGAAGTAAGCATCATGTGCAAACTTGAGGGCCAACATATCAGTTGGGTGGTCTACCAGAATATCTTCCCATACCTCACAGGCGTTGGGAAAATTTCTACAAGAAAAATGAGCCAGTTTAAAAAAAAAAAAAAAAGAGCCAGTTCAGGTAATGATGACGTGCACCTGGAGAATCACAAATGTCAATATGCTTTGTGAGCAGATTAGAGGGCCTTGAAAAGTGTACTATCTCAAAGACAATACTGAGAGACAAAATGGCTCCTCAATATTACAGTACATCTGACTATACCCTGGGGAAATAAGACAATGAATATAAAATTCAAAGATTACTTGCTAGACTGTGACTGAAATTTTACAGAAGAAGAGTTTGGCACGCAACATAACAGATGATCTGTGGCAAGTGAGTGCATCACATGGGGACAGGCAGAATAACTTTGAGAATGAATAAATATTACCTGATAAATAAATAAAAATACTTGTACTTCTGTGTTATATAAAAAACACAAGTCCAGCTTATTTCTTCTGGCACAGTGAAACTCATTTCTACTCTGATACTGACTGCACTATAGACCCTAGTGACAGATAAGATTAAATATGTAAAAATCTCTCTTAGCATACAACTTTCTAGGAATGATTAAGTTACTTCATTTTAAAGTCATTATATGAGGATTTTGTACAGATTTATAATAGAAATATTTTGATATTATTAAATATTCAGCATTTAAAATATTTTGATTAAATCAGTTTGTGCACTTAGAAAACCACTGTAGTGTGCAGGGCTGTCGGATAAAAATTCATTTTTAAACTAGAGATGCCAAAATTGAGCAAACTGTACGCTTTAAAAATAAGTGTTTGTGTTTGAAGTTATTGATTTTTATTTATTAAATGTTTTTTATATTTGTTAATGTACTTGTGTTTGTTGACTTCACGTTATTGTGAAAATTTCTATTGTAAACATGCTTTCCAGTCTGTTTCTTGTCATTTCACAACCACTTAGAACATTTCAGAAAATCTGGTTTGACTGATGCACGTTTCGTTTCGTCAACCAAATCTTGGGTCTATTTAGCCCTTCTGAGCAGGAAAAGATTCAAATTAAAATTTGGCCTGAACACAACCAAAGAAGCGTGGGCTGTTTTTTCAGTCTTTCCTGCTGTAGCGGCCTGACTCTGGACCTTACCCATGTGAGAAGAGCTCCATGGCTTTGACGTGGAGCTTCTCTCTGGGAGTGATGTCCTGGCTGTTGGCAAGTTCCACCGTTCTCCTCACAGCACTTGACAGACGCTCATTCAGCCTGGTGGAGCTCGTTGTTGCCACCAGCTCCAGGCCCGTACTGATCACATGACCCATAACTACAGGAACATAAGAACACTGGTCTTTTCTTTCTGGACCTTTCCACTGCTGTCGTTACCATGGGGAAAACAATCACATGTACTAGTAAAGGTTTTGCCTTTGGACTAAAATAAAATAAGAAGGACGCCCTAAAGGAGCTACTTAGTTCTATTTCTGTTTATGTGCAACATGAGATGAACATTAAAAGGTTTTCACAAAAATTCATAACAGTTAACTCTAACTCTACGCTTCCTTTTCTGTCCAAAATTGAGTTTGAACAAGGACACCGGCAAAGATAAATATTCTTATTATTAAATTATCCAGAGTGGATACACCTGTTGTCTATAATTTATTTAGTAATGTGAGCAATGTTAAACTTGTAAGACCTCAAATTGTTTTTCTTATGTAACCAGATATTAGGATAATCAATTTGTGTGTTTACAGCAGCTAAACTAAAAAGCAGCTTGCAAGTTCTGAGGAGAATCAATACGTGTTGAACTTGCACAAAGGAGGGTAGCTTCATTTGCATGAGCAACAACTAAACACTTGATCAGAGCTCAAACTGACAAGCTTTCCAACTACACCTAACAATGAAATAATCTGGAGGGACTGACCTCTTCCATGTTTATTGAAAGTAAAGGGGACCGCAGCCACATTTAACTGTTTTTCAGCAGCATATAAATTTAGCAGATATCCAAGTTTTTGTCATATTTTGTTGTTTTCCTGCCTTCTAGCCAGCAGCACTGTGAAAGCATTTATCAGAACTTATATGAAATAATAAATCAAGCATATTTAACTCCATATCCATTTACCAAAATTTGGGTCAGCTGCCTGGACAGCCGAAATGCATCCTTCAATTCCTCCCAAGCTGTCATCGTTCCTCCATTTCACATACTAGGAGCCAAAACACAATTTAGTTAAGTGCTGTTTTTGTGTTAATCACACATATATATGCACACACACGCACAGCAGTTTGTCACAGTGTGCAAACTGTATGTGGGACAGGTGTTTTTGAGTGTTACGTATGCTACCTGTGTGAGTATGGCATCATACATTTTACAAGCCTCATTACTGCTGGTGGACAATGTAAGCCCCTCCGCCCTCCATGCCTGCAAGGAACAGGAATATAACGATGAAGACATTAATGCTGCTGTTTTATGACAAACCAAAACCCAATACAAAAATAAATCTACATGTTCTTGTAAAAGCTCCAGATACTGTTTATCAGCATTACGTCTTATCGGGTTTGCCTACTTCACGCCCTTGTCTCAAAGTTTTTCTGTTAGATCCCTCCAGACCTTTTTTCGCTTTATATTGCTCATTATCATTACTGCTAACTGCAGCGTTTCTTAAACCGTACTGCCACTTAACGTCGCAACAAATGACGAGCGGATATCGTTTTCTTTCTTCATGCTGTTCTTCAAAGTTTAACTCTGTTTTGTCGTTACCCCAGTCAC
>VUQS01017146.1:13719-25331 GCA_015108495.1 Heterochromis multidens | reverse complement strand
CTCCGCTTTTTCGAGAAACTGCTGCCGTATCAAACCTACGGTCAATAAAAAAAAAAGAAAAAAAAGGCCGGAAGTTGTTTTCTTTGGCCCTTTCGAAATAAGTGCAAGCCCAGTTTAAAAAAGTCTACGTCTGTAATGTTTTCAGAATGGATAAGCTTTATTTTGTTAAATGACCTGCCATTTCTTAGACCATGTTAGTTATTAAGGTTAAAGAGCTATTCCAACATTGTTCACATACCTTTTGCTTTACTTGAAAAAAAACATTTGTCTTTATTGGCTATGGAGGAGAAAAATATCCTTGCTGACTGTAAGAGTTATCAGAGAGGGAGCCTTGATCATGTTATATGATTCATCTTGGCTTTGGCTTGAAAAATTGAATTTTTCACAGATGACAGGGCCATTCAGCAGGCAGTGGGCATCCAACATATGAAATGTACAATTCTGGGTTTTTGATGTCTGACCAAGGCACTAAAAATCTATTTTCTCCACCTCTGCTGAGATTATTAGATTTCAGTCATTTTTTTTTTTTCCCCTTTTTCGTTCTCTTATGCAAGTCCCCCAATTTCATGAAAGTGCAGCAATAAAATGTTGGATAATTTTAACCTGTCCGGGTTCCATCACAGTGCCGGCTCCACCTTCTAACCTGCTACATTTGACAGGTGAGAAGGCTGGCAGAAGTTAAGATAGAAGTTAAATATGTTTCAAAATATACAGGAAAAGCAAGGATAATACTTTATGTACAGTATTCTACTACTTCGCTACATCTATGTAGTCACACTGCACTATATAGCCTGCCTATTTGCATTTAGGAATTAATTCCTTTGCTACTGTGCTTTGTGTTCTCTGCAGAAAGCCTCAGCTAATCCTTTATTAAGCCTGGGCTGGTAATGAAAGCAGAGAGAAAGTCATAGTAAAATCTCAAGCTGGCTAGGGCTGAATGAAGGGTTTACACAGAATTAAAAAGTTAGATTTTAGTGGGCAAACAGGTAAAAGAACTGCATTGTTTTATTGCTGTTTTCAGCATACATCCAACAACCTCTATGAATTTTAGCTACATGAAGCATTTACATTACAAGTCGTTTGTCGACAGAGTAGTTTAAAAATTAGGATTCACTTTCTTTACATATGATACAATTTGCACACGTTAATAAATATCAATACAATCATGTCAAACTTATAACACACCATCTAAAACAACAACCCATAAAATCATGTAACTTTTGTTTTATATTCACAGCTCCTAACAAGTCATAAATATAGCCTCTACTATTTCTACACTGTAAAACAGTGGCAACCTGGATTTTTACAGCTGGCAAAGAGGCCTATTAATCCACCGAGAATGTCCAACAGATAAACCAAACCAATATTGGTGTTGAATGCAGGTTGTGCAGTTCTTTAGGGTCCCATTTATGTGTTTATTTGGGGACCTGCTGTAGAAAAGTGTTTTTAAAAAGTACAAATCATGAGCTCCAGTGGAACACATAGATGTGATGACTGGATACCTCAACAAAACAAAACAAAAACCAAAATAAAATAAAAAAAAAACCTAAACAAAAAATAATTTAAGTATATAGAATGAAAATGAAAAGGCATCTTGTTCAAAGGTAAAGTATTAACACTGCAATATACAGTTGTGTAGTGTACTCTTTTCCCAACAGAAAGTCCTCCCATTAACAGTGACATCGGATCATTAATAACATCCCCACTGTTAATACAGTCTTTCCAAAGGATCCTTTTTACAGTTGTATAATCTTGCTGTTTAACAAAGCAGGAACCAAAATACGAACAAGTACTTGTAAACGTTAACCATCAGTGTGATATACAGTGAATGGGATCTCAAGGAGAGGCCCATCATCATCAAGTCATGTGAAATGCTTAAATGTTTGGATATAAGTCTTCTTCTATGTGCCTGCAGCCTTCATTCCTGACATGCAGTGGCTTATGAGTGCATGGGAGATATGCACAAGTGCAAGATAATGAGATTCTGGGCACTCTCCTGTGAATGCAAATTAAAAAAAAACAAAAAACAAACAAAAAAAAAAAAAAAGGTTTTCTGTTAAAAGCAAATGATGATAATAAATACAAAAAAACATGGACATATTTAATGGATTCTTAGTGGTGACTAACTCTGCGGGAGAAAAACGGAGGAAAAAAAAAAAAGCCTTTCATGGTATATTTGTGGTTTCTAAGGGATGCTGAAGTCAGTTTGTCACCGGGGAAAAAAGGCAGCATCAGCAGAGTATGCCCATTCTACAGTCAGACTGAAAAGACTGAGCTAGGGAGGCCTTGCTCCAACATTTAAAACACATCTCTGCAGCAGTAACACTGAGGACCCTCATCTACTGACAATGTGACTTGTACTGCACGACTATAAACAAAAACTGTATTTTTTTTTTTTTTTTTTAACAATTCCTTTACATCAGCAGGACCAAACTGCATTCTTCCCTTTAAATAGTCGAGAATGAAGTCTTTACACACTCTCCCAAACCCCCTCCACTCTTCAAGGTTGGGATGTTAAAGTGAATATATACTCGCCTCTCCACCAACAGACAGAGCAAGCACAACTGCAAAGTGATTTACATGTACTGCCTTTGGGCAGAGGATATGTAAACGCTGCAGACTGCTTCAACATCAGAGGCAGCCGTAGTGTACATGTTATGTTCAGGGGGTGGGGTGGGGGGGTTCTTCACACATTGACTGCTCTAGGTGTGACAGTTTTAGGCCAAGTGCCTGTGTCAAAGTTCAGCAGACATATTCATATCAAAGAAGCCCATGTGAGACTGAGACCTCCTACAACAAGTCGAACCCTTTTCCCAAAACTCGACGAGAAATGATATCCCCTCCTATCAAGCCCAGTTGAGGTTGAAGCCTTTTGAGAGCATGACAGCCTCCAGGTCCTTGTCTTCCTCTTTCTCCCGAAGTCTCTGCTCCTCGAGGAGGGCAACCAAGGCATCGCGTTGCTCCACCACCTCCAACATCTCATTCAGGATCTGCTTCTCCTCAGCCAGTTCCTTCTCAGATTTCAGATGGTCTGAAAGAAGTGCATGCAAATGAGGAAACAAAGAAATTATACAGATATGAACATTAGGAACTAATCTGAGTAGGCTGTTACGTAATTAGCATTCAAGCATTCACCTTCCACAGCCATCCGCTCCCTGAGTTCCTGCTGCAGTCGGCTCTGTCTGTCCTCCAGCTCTAACTCTCTGGCACTTAGGGGCAGAAAGAAAGAAGAGGAACAGGCTAAGTTTGTGTCACTAATGAACTACAGCTTTCAACATCTACATTTTTCATCAGACTCTTCATTTATCTATTTAGGATTTAATTAAAAAAAATACACTAGTTGGTTAAAAAAAAAAAAAAAAAGATGGCCTATTAATCTAAAAGCTTTTAGTAAGCGATGAGGAGATGATATTAGATAATTTAAGTGGTCCAAATGTAATAAAGTTGTTTTTGTGGTTTTTTTTATTTTCACAAATTAATTGAAAAAGTGGTCACATGATGAAAAATAAGTGACTTAATCAACATTAAAGTCATAACATAATATTAATATTTATAAAATACAGAGGCAATAAATCTCTTCTTCTGTACAAAGTCTTGACAGGTATAACTTATAAATGCTAAATACTTAAATGAATAAATAACATTGCATATTTAGGGTATTTAGCACAGGTATCCTATAAGGTAATTCACCCTGAGGCTGGAATGCATTTTGAACAACTGGGAACCTTTGAAAAACAAAGCCAAAATGGAGGTGCCAAAAAATGCAGTTCCTCAAATGGCTACTTGAGGCTTGCTCCAAAGCCAAATCAATTCCCATGAAAAACTAAATAAACCCAACTTTAGAGCAAGAATAAACATTTTATAGCACGTTTTTTTTGTTTTTTTTTAAAGACAGTATTGGTCTCTACAACCAACTTCCCCATTCATGAAACCTGTACTGCTGTGATTTATTTTTTTAACATATCACTAGATGGTATCTATCTGTTAGGTGTCAACTCATCGTGTTTGACTCATTAAACTGGACCTTCTGACCAGGTCTGTGATGTTGGTGTTTTTTGTTTTGGAGCAAGTTTCTGCAAAATAATATTACTTGCTGTGCAGTTAACTGTACTAAAAAGTCTTTTCTCCAGCCTTGATGACTGAAATAATAGTATTATTTTATAAATGAGTTTTTTATGTTTATATAGTGTGTGTGTGCAATGAAGTCATACACAGATCCAAATATGGTGACTTCTGAATCCAAAAATCAAGATGCTAGTCTCCTGCCTTTAAGTCTTTCCCCCATGAAGACGACATCTGACGACCTCCCCTGTACCCTTAATGAAGACTTTCAATATATATCAATAAAGATGTGGCTTGACAACCATTAGAATAGTTTCAAGGTTTTTCCAAGGGTAGCTGCACAGGCAGAGACCACCCTCACTAACTTCTGGTGCAAACATTGTCATGTTGTTCTATAAGCAGGCCTGAAATATGACAGAAACCGCTCAGTTCAGAAAACAGCTTCAAGGGTTACTTAGCTGGTGATATTATAGTGACCACGTCTGTTATTTACAAATCTATAATTCTTACTCAGGCTAGTGGAAGGCTTGACTTTATTTAGTTTATTATTCTGTTCATTGCTTTGTTTGGTCAAGACTGAAATTTCTCAATAACTACTGCAGACAATCATGGTCCAAGGACTTCAAGAGTCATCATGACTGATGACCTCCGGACATGTCCCATTTGTTTTATCCACAATCACTTTACCAAGACTTACCCCTAAAATTAACCATTAAATTCGCCTCAGTCTCAGCTAACTATTGCCATTTTCTAAAGATCTATCGATCTTCTATCTGTACATTGTACATAGTAAAATTCTCAAATTATCCTGTCATACCTGTGTACCTACATACAAAAGAAGTTGGCATATGAACCAGTGACAGTTAAGTTATGCATCTTGGAAATTAATAGCGTCTAATCAGCTAAGCAATTTGCTTTGTTATCACACTGGTAAAGTAATGTACTTACAATATCATGAGTTCTGACTCATAGCGAACTAGGGCATTTTTCTCCTGCACAAGCTTGAACCACTCTTGCATTAGTTTGGGATCATCTTTCTTACCCATACCTGGAGGAAAGGAGGAAGCACAGAGTAGCAGTGAGAACCCGGATGGCTGTGGCATAACATTCATGTCACAGAGACCAGGACTGACACAGGCAATGCAATGACAGCCAAGCCAGGATGTCCTTGCTGAGGGATGGTGAGGTGGAAGAATGGATTCGACACCAACGTGTTTGGCCGTGCCATACTTAAAGATGGCACTCAGGAGGTGATGTGGAGCTACAGGATTCAAATTTTGCATTTGTGCACATACAAACACACACAATTCACATACAAACACATACAGACAATACCTGTTGTTGCAAAGTTGAGAGTTTGTGTTACCCAGTTTGGTCTTTTTGTCAGATGAAGCTACTCTCTGAGCAACTCCTATAGGTTGTTTTTGCAAGCGTGGGTAATAATAAAAAATTCACAAGCCTACCAATCAATATCTAAGGCCTTAGAGAGAAATAAATCCAAGGACCTATGGAAATTCTTCATCCTTCCCTGCCCACATATTGACCCACCAGCCCAAATGAAATCCTTTTAGATCCCATTCATGCTCAGCAGTTTTAAGGGTACAAAATAAGTATGAATTATTCTGCTGTCTTTACATATTCAATAACATACTGAAGTATTATAGGATGACTTATCACGGAGACCAATAGAGAAGTTCACACTTCTCTATTAACTCTGCCACAGGGACAAGCATATTTAGTGCTACTGGCATCATGCATTGCAGTCAGAGCGCAGAGCAGCTGCACACTTCTCCTGTAGTCCCACTTGACTATCCAAAGAAGACCAGTCTATGGGGCATGCTTAGAAAAGGTCTGCTGCTGGCGCAATACACCCTTTTATTTATCTGACTGCAGCAGGTGGAGCCAAGCGGTCTCAATGAAACACCAGAAGGCGAACCTTGATGCAGCGTGACATACTTAGCTGGGTAAGAGGAGGCTCTTGCGAAACAAAAAGAAAAAACATTGTACACACATAAATAGCATGGTTGTGGTCTCGGGGACTGGCTGTTGCTAATTGACAGACAAGGGACAGAGAGAGAGGCAGAGCTGGAGGAGAGCTGCTCACACTTAGAGCAATACAATATAAGAAAACAAAAAAAAAAAAGAATTGCAAAACCAAGCCTGATTTAACAGACCTATTTTACAATGGGAGCTTTTCTTTTCCCTTAACTACTTCTGTCTGTTCCAATGCCACCACCCTTCAGCCAAGGCTCCCATCACAAAAGAAATGGGGGCAAAAAACAACAATAAAAGAAAAAAAAAAAAGAACAAAAAAAAAAAAGACATGTTTCTTCACATGGATTGAAAGCTCCACTGACTAGTGTTAAAATACAAAACCAAACCACATGGCCCACTCTTTTTTTAAGACTTATGTAAGACTTGAATATTATAACAAATCATCACACCATGCAAGTTTCTCGCTGACAAGCTAGTCAGGTCTCAGGTGTTCATTGCTCAGTTCTATCAGTTTATGATTGCATGACACTGTAAACATTTATTCAAAGGATAAGTAGCAGAATTTTTTTTAAAACAACTGAAAAAATGCACTTCACGGATTTTAGCCAGAAATCCAAACAAAACTCATGCTGCTGATTAAAGACACGCCATGGCTGAGTAGTTTCCCCTTTATGTGACTACAGTAGTATTTAGACGGTGACATTTCAGGCCATTTCTCCTCATGTTGAACAGGTATTAATAGTATTAACATAGGTGGGATGGTGGTTTGTTTTTTTAAAAAAAGCAAAATGCACCAGAGTCAAGGTCTAAAGAAGGGCTTAAATATTGAGTGTTTCTGCATAAAGCTGCAAACACTGACATTATACAAGGAAGAAATAATGCATTACCGCTAGTAAAGACATAATGCTATAAGCTAAAGCTTGACGTTAAATTATTCCCACAGTAAAATACCTGTTCAGGACTCGAGCGTCCCCTAGTAGGAGAGGAGATGCTAATATATTAGTGTTTTGGTAAGCTGTCGGAAATTTTATACCACAATATTTCTAGCAAAATTTATTTTTCTTCAACATCAGCTTCAGCATGATAATTCCCTTTGTACTTCAGTGCGATTTTAGAAAATTCTGGAGAAACCTACTGAGCCTAATGTCACAAAAACAGTTAGGAAAAGTTGGGAGGAGAACAAGGAGGGGAGCAAAGATGTAGCCCAGTTCTGGAGATCCTTATGCTTGCCAAGGTAACCTGCCACAACTGGCAGCAGATGCAGCGAGGTTATGTTACCTTCAGGGGAACAGCAGGGGCAGAAGGAGAGTGGTCTTCGGCGAGGCATCCCCACAAAGGGCTCAACTTCCACAAGACAGAGGGGAAAGAGTGTGACGGAGGTGGGCACATTAAGGGGCAGGTAAGAAATAGTAAGAATGGAGGAAATAATGTGGGAGAATGAAAAAAAACAGACATCACAGGGGACAAACAGGGTAGAGGACAAAGAGGAGGAAGGGGAAGAAGAAGTTTGAGGTGAGGAAGAAAATATCAAAGAGAAATATCAACAGGGGACAGGAGCACTGTGATAGGGAGTAGACAAATCACCTAGAGAGAGGAGGTGGGAAGAGATCAGCTGTGTGGTGTGAGAAATGAAAATATGGGATAAAAATAAGAACAGAAAACAAGGGGAAAAAAATCTAGAGCACAGGAAGGAAAAATAATCCTCCTGTTTGATCTTAGTTCTTCAGACCATCTTTCAATTAGGCAAAAGCACCTCATGTCAGTCATAAAATAGCTATACACCACACACATAGCCAGTGGTTATCATAGTATGTAAATGATTTATTCCCATTATAAAACCCATTACTGGTCATCAATCCATCTCACTCACAGACACAGATAAATGCTTCTTCTTTAAAGTGCTGCTTCTTCTTGTAAACACTACTTAAACATGTTTAGACCACGGGGTGTAATTTGTTGCCAGTGTGGTGACTTCTGAAGTGCAGCTTCTTTTTAAGTGCAAATTAGGATTTTCTCTCCCTCTTATTTGCATCCACTAAAAAGATTTTCTCAAAACGTAAGATCATAGATAGTGGAGGCTACCTTAATAAATGCATAAAATATAGACTAGAAAATGTGTGTAATGTAAAGCACATTTAACTTAAAATGGAGAAAAGGGGGTTTGGGGAGAATATAGAGCAGATCTTTAATAGTAAGGGCTTGTACGTGAGATAAATAAAAGAATGGCACAAGGGTTTCAGGTTGGAAGGTGAAGAGATTGGAGAGAGTGAAATGCTGGATAGTTGTTACAAGGGACTATCACAGAGAAGAAAGAGAAACTGCAGTTTAGAAAGACTGGGGCCCTAATAAAATGTTTATGGCTTCCCCAAATCATGCAAATGTGGTTGCGAAATTCGTCATTTGTTCAATAAATCCTCATCTATGCTCACATTTATTAAAGTTAATTATTGCATTTCTAAGTAAAGTTAATAAAAGTAGCAGAAAGTATAAGGGAGAAAAAAAAATTACCTGGCTTTAATATTAGCCCCCCCCAGGGCTCATCTGCTACCACAAACCTTATAACCTGGTATTCAGTTAAAGTGCTACAGTTCTTCATCACCCCACCAAACACAATAAGCAGGACAGAGAGGACTAATGGAAAATTATCAGGAAGCTAGAAGCATTTTCTATGACTCATACAGACCATAACACACAATAAACCCAAAACAGTTCCAAGTTCATACACTTTGAATTGGCTCAAAAACACGAAAAAAAACCCCAAAAACGTCTGGATTTGAACTGATGAAAAAACCATGCCCCTGTTAGACTTCTGGTCAACCAATTAGAGGGGAAAAACGTGGATGCTTGTATATTCACCTTTATGTCAAAATAAATAAATAAATAAATAATTAACTCCACACAATCTTCTTTCTGATGAATGGCAACAACCAGCAACACAAACCCACAGAGAAGCACAGGCCCTGCTTAAGGAAATGCTCATTTTTCTCCCTCCTGCTGAGAAACTCTATTTACACTAAATAACAATGACACAGGTTTCTAACAAAACCCTCTGAATTCACAGCAGATGTGAGGTGAAAAAGATGCATTCCTCTCATATTCAAGTCTGAAGGAGAACAGTGGACACGACAAGACGTTTCAGCCGGACACAGTGGACACAGTAGCTGTTTACCAACCACAATTTGCACACAGCAGCTAAGGTTTAAAGGTTGCAGCACTGCTGATTAGCACACACATACACATTCAAATACACACACACACACGCACACACACACACACACACACGGGGAGTTATGCAACTGAGCAGGTATGAGAAAGTCAGGGGATTGTTGAGACTACTACAGCAGGACAGAGCTCTGAGGGGATGCTAAGAGCCAGGCCGGGAGTTTAGTTAGTATGAGTCAGTCCAGAGAAGGTTATATAACACTTTGACATGCGTCTGTATGGTTGGCTGTATGCAGGATTTAGGGGGTCTCACCTTTGTGTATCTACAAGAAGATCATATTCTAGCTTCAATGTGCAAGTTCAAAACATGACTAGATGAGAGGAGACGAGTCAAAAATGTCAGATTGATTCAAATTAATTCCGCCAGAGCCACAATCGCATGTCACGATATCTCTGTAAATGTTACATGTAATGTGAGCGTTAACAATAAAAAACAGTCAGATATGGCACAAAGGTGTCTTTTGTAATCATTTCGTTGAAAGACAAGGCTGGTGTTTCTATTTTCTTATTGTTACAATTTGAAATGCCAACGCTCTTTAAGTCCATCTATATACTTTGTCTGTGGCATTACTCCCAACAAGTTTTCCTTCCAGCTAAAGATGTAAGAGAGTGCAACTGTCAAAGATTAATTTCATTCATAGAATAATTGATTAGCACCAGCTGAAGGCTACGAGGACTATGTGGGATTGTGCAGTGTGCTTTTCGAACCAAGTGCAACAGTTGTTGAGAATTCCTTATTAGCCATAGAGTGCTTAGATATAGCCGAGATTCACTATAACTTTTTTCAAAATGTTTTTGTACTGAAAAATGAAATAAAGACCCTGTTCATGCAACATTATGACAGTTCAAAAAGTAAAGGCTACTTAGTAATCTCTGATGTACAAATTAGCAAGAGAGCTGTACTGTTCTTTACTGCAAAAACGACCTCAGTTTAAAACAAATACAGACGCTAAACTATTTTATAGTTGTCCAACACTTAATATTTCAGCATCTTTGATATTCCGCCCATCTGTTCAGCCCTGTACAACAGAGGAATAAGATGTATAAGGTTTTATAAATAATATCTGTTATTAGGATCAGTGTGGTTTTGGTCTTTTCGTGGGACAGAATACACAACATTGCCAGCCTTTAAGTAGAACTCAGAATCTAGAGTACTTTTCCAGTTCCCCCCATCTCAACTGCCTTGCTGCTACTTGCCAGGATTTTATTTGATGAACAGTATATTATTCTATCTGGTAAATTACATGTTTTAATGAATATGCAACAGAGGACCGGAATGTTTAATGTTCTGGAGATATCCACAGCTAATTTACAGTGTTTCTTTGAAAGCACAAACATATACTGCTGCTCTAATATCACTCCTTGCGGTAGAGATACAAACGTCGCCGTTTGTATCTCTACCGCAGCAAACAGTCTATGAGCAGCAGAGTGACAAATAAAAGTTACTTATTAATTCTTTCATTCATCATTCATAAGTTTATAGAGATCAAAGACAATCTTAAGAGGACAGCATGAGGCCAAGTGTCTGATCTCTGTTGGATGTAAAGAGTGTCTGAACTACAAACCCAGTAAAGGAGAAAGCAAGAGGAATGGGGGAGGGAGGGTATGGGAGCAGAGAGTATTGCAGTGGCTAAAAGCCAGCCAGCCAGCCAGCCAGCCAGCCAATCAAGGTAGATATGAGGGGTACAAAGCTCAAGTAGTAAAACAGGGGGGAGGAAGGACAGATTGGGTTAGCCATTAGGTTAGTTTTAAAGCGACAGATTTGAAATACATACCGCCCAGATGCAAGTCCAGGATTTCACTGTAATTAGAATCTCCCCAATAGTCTACAATGACAGGGATATATTAGAGATAGGAGTTACTTCACACAGCCCCAAACTGGGCACACAAACGCACACACGCACGCACACACACACACACACACACACACACACACACACACACACACACACAGAATTCTCCAACAAAAGCAAGTCATGCATGTTCTTTCAAACATACAGACACACACAGAGTCCATCAGTACTCACCACAGTTCATAATGCAGTCATTGTGTACAATACTAGAGAATTATTTCTCATAATAATAACAGACTGCTGCATAGATTTGCTGTATTGCTGTTTACTGGGCCAGTCCGCATTTTTGCTCTATTGTGTGTGCGCGGACGTGTTGAGGAAATTGCTCCATTTTTATGTGTATTTAATTTGAGCAGAAAGGAAGAACCAGCTCTCCGATGTACAATTCAATCTGTGTGCTGAGATCTTTGAGTACAGCAGATAAGCTAGAAACAGCGCTGGATTGCTGTTATGCATTTCCAACGCCGCAATAAAAAAAAA
>VUQS01017145.1:10660-22173 GCA_015108495.1 Heterochromis multidens | reverse complement strand
CAGAAAAGTTGGAACACCTGTAGGAATTAGTAGCACCAGCTTTCAAGGCTTGATCAACCTCCATTGCTGCAGAACAGCTTTAAATTGTTAACCCATTTTGTGTTCCCTGAAAAAGGCCTTTTTGTATAATTCTAAAATGTACATTATTTTTCAGTTTTGGGTAACCTTACCTTTTGTTTAACCTCTGGCAGTTCACCACTTACCTTTGTACCATTTCAAGCTATTCATTGGACTTGAACGACTTGAATTGCAATAAATAACTGGAAAAACTTTTGACCGGTAGTGTATGTTTTTGAAAAATCTTTGAAAAATGGTAAAAAAAAAAATAAAATGGCATTTTCTTCATTTTTGTGACTAAAAACTTCATATTAAAAAGGATTCTACCTGCTTTATTTTATAGTATTGTAAAATTCAACTATATATCATTCTGAAATAGTCACTAATTGTCTTTGGCAATTTGAAGTTTTTTATTACTGTGTGCTCAAATATGTGACTTTGCAGGAGTTCTGGACTTTTTTTTTTCATATTTTACCTAGCCAGACAGTTTTTGATGTATCTGTCCCAAATTACAGATCCTGATTCATTTTGACAGTAAGAAAGACCAGTGAAAACTTCAGGATTTTTTTTAACAGTTTTTGAGACATTCATGTTCAAACATTACCACAGATTTCAATGTGCAAAAAAAAACAATGGGTGGGTCGACGGACCCTTTTTCAAAAAAAAAAAAAAAAAATCTTGAAAAGTATTGATATATGAAGCTAAAATTTCACAGCGCTCATTGTCAACTTTGGACCATAACATTTTTATGCAAATTGGAGATGGTGGAGCAGAAAATGTTCTAAAAATTGGCTGATTTGAGATGGAATGACCCAGTTGCTAAAAACAACTGCCTCTGATATCCCATTGAAAATAGTAATATGATGTTGCAAATCATCATTTACAAAATTTCTGCTCGATTTAATGTTATTTCATAGTAAAACAAGTGCAATTTCAAAAACAAGGGCATTTCTATGCGACCCCAAACTTCTGAGCAGCTGTGCGAGTAGACACATGTATGTGTGCACTTTTTCTCTCAAATATATATTGTAAAAATAAGGGCGTATTTTTCATGGGACTATAATTTGAAGGCATTTCCCTGAGTTGCCTGTCATAACAGAGAAGAAGGTGAGATGAGATGACTGTACAAGGCTGTGCTCAGGCACCTGGGTAAAAGCTCTGGCCAGTGATGGATGGCATTTCCCTGCAGCATAAACACAGAGCACTGACACAGCTCTCCACCAACTGCTTACACACATGAAAACATAGCCATGGCCGAAGAAAGAAGACGACACAACAAACAGCATCGCCAGTAGTCTGAAACAGTACAGTTTATGGGCCATTCAGATATATTGTTTTATCTGGAATTTAACAGAAGTACAGAGGAAATAAAAGGAGTAAGGTGGCACTGAATGAATATAGGATAAAAAAGAGTTTCATAAACATTTTTCAGTGCAAGTAGAAATGACATAATTGAGGAAATCACTGTATAAATCATCTCTGGCTCTCTGGATTAAATTATTTAAGTAATTCCTGCTTTTTGCCTTTGGTGTTGGGAGCTAGCTGTTCTGCAGTATCTGAGTCTAAGGAAAAGGGAACAAAGACTTTCCTGTTTACAAAAACACCCCTTCTCTGCTTATTCCACCCAAACCAACTGCTAATGTTTTGTTTACCTTCATCTGATGCAGATTCTACTGAAAGCAGGGATTTAGTGTTACGCCTAATATGTAAACAAGAAGACTCATACATGTGAATGCCATCAAACATTATCTTGGAGTTTAGAGTGCATCTAAATTCCTGAGAAAGCGCAAGCGGTGTAGATTTCTTTTTGGGGGGACCCTAACTCACAAGGCAGGTCTTTTCACATGTTATCTGGTTTAGAGCTAATACAGCTTTTATTCCCTTTGTTTCTTGTTATTCAAGTACTGAATATGATTAAAGTTGACTTATTATGCTTTTCCTTACTGTCTGCCATATACAGTTGTGGTCTGAAGTTTACATGCACTCATCATGGACATGAATATCATGGTAATTTTGGGTTTTTAATGATTTGTTTGAACTGTTCTTTTTCCAGGGTGGAATGATTATACAACATACATCTTTAATGACTTTAAAAAAAACAAGAATTGGTTGCACAATTTATTATTTTGGATTTTCTCTAATCCACACAGGGAATATTTTATATTAAAGTGAATGTTTTATTATTAAAAGATTATACAATCTTTTATTAAGTGCTGCTGAAGGTTCCTTGTCAAGTGTATTTTAACTTGACAAGGCCTCTTAACTTCTCATTACTGATTGTGGTTGACTACAACTGGTAGTTTCTCTTTGCCAGCAACAAAAACAGGATTTGTTTGACAGCACTCACTGGATTGATTATTACTCAAAACAATGTGTAAGTCCAAGGAACTCAGTGAAGATCTAAGAAGGAGAATTTTAGATTTACAGAAGTTGGGAAGGTCTCTTGGAGCCATTTCTAAACAGCTGCACATTCCAAGATCATCAGTTTAAACAACTGTATGTAAGTACAAGTTATTTGAATGTGTCACCACTTTGCCAAAATCTGAAAAAAGACCCAATCTGCTACCCTCAGATGAGAGAAAACTGGTTAGGATGTTCAGGAACCATCAAGGCACAAGATTACCATGAACTGGAAACTGCTAGAACACCAGTATCACTGTCCACAGTGAAGCAAGTTTTACATCACCATGGACTGAGTGGGTGCCGACCAAGAATGAAGCTCCCGCTCCAAAATTGACACCTTCAAGCTCGACTGAAATGTGCAGCTGCCCATGTGGACAAGCCAAATGTCTTCTGATGAAAAGTTTTATGGCCAGACAAAACAAAGATTGAGCTATTTGGCCACAATGACAAAGAGATATGTTTGGAGGATTAAAGGTCAGGCTTTCAAACCTAAAAACACTGTACCAAGTGTCAGGCATGGTAGTGGTAGCATCATGCTGTGGGGCTGTTTTGCTGCCAGTGGTACTGGTACATTGCACAAATGGATGGAATAATGAAGGAGGAGGACTACCTCCAAATTCTTCAACTTCACCTCAAATCAACAGCTACATGGTTAAAATTTGGATACAATTGGGCATTCCAACTGGACAATGATCCCAAACACACTTCAAAACTGATTTTGGAATGGATAAAGCAGGCTAACATCAAGCTGCTGGAATGTCCTTCCCAAAGCCCCAACCTCAACCCTCTTGAAAATTTGTGGACTATTTGTAAAAGCGGGTCCATGCCAGGAAATCAACCAATGAACTCTGCTTATTCTGCCAAGAAGAGTGGTCAAACAGAATTATGCCAGAAGCTTGTTGATGGTTACCAAAAGCGTTGAGTCAAGGTGCAACTTGCTAGAAAAGCCATTAAAGATGTATGCTGTACAATTATTCCCAAAATTACCACGACATGATGAGTCTATGTAAACTTCTGAACACAACTGTATACTGTTAAAATGGTGGATGCCCATATTAAAATGGAAAAAGTTTTAAATAATGATGTCAGTGAATGTACAAGTAATCCCTCTCCTTGTTGTGGTGACTGTCTTTTTTTTTTTCCAGCAACAACACATTCTTTACTGATTTTATGAGGAGGCCTTCAATTTGTGATTAAAAATCTTTAAAAAAAAACCAAAAAAAAAACCATAGTGGCAAATGAGCAAACATAGCTATCTAATCAGAAATGCAGAAAAATATATTTAAAAATGGTCATGAATTCACATGAAGACTAACATCCATAGGTTGTCCCTATGTCTTATTTGGTAAATTCCCATCAGGTTTTTGCCCCCTGTGTATTAACATGGTTAGACAAGCTTTAAAGGCTGCTCCCCCTCAATATAGAGAAGTCATGTAATGTAATTACACAGCAGACAGAGAGCAAATGCATTCTCCTCTGATGTAAACAGCTCTGACTCATGAACTTGTCCCCCAGCAGTAATCACATCAGTAATTTGATTTCTTTTGCACCTTTGGCCAAACCTCCAGACTGTAAACACAAATATGTTTCTTCAGTCCATACCGGAAATGTATCCTGAGGAGGTTTTGATAGATATGGTGTTCTCTCATCTTTGCTTTTATGTAACAACTATTTATCCTCCAAGTGGCTGCTGCTCAATTACACCTCACATTTATCTGCAGCTAATAAACCCAGCTCATTAGCACTTAATTAGTTTTGGAGCAGACGAATGATATTAAGATAAGATTTGAGCCGTTCAATTGCAAAACATGATAGCAATGTTTTGAAAAAAAGAAAAAACAACTGATAGAGTGGTGTACAGCTAATACACTGAGCTGAGGAACAGTATTAGCTGTTCCTCAGCTCTTTCTTTGATGGTCAACAATTTACTTAAATTGTGAATGAGTTCTAAAACAATTGCAAAATGGGAGCATCTTATCTCTGTGATGTTGTTTTTTCCTATAGGTTTCATCTGCTGATCTATGTTGAATCTGTGTGAATTAATAATTACTTCTGATGGGGGCAGCATCATTTCATGGTTGGCTTGTTGGTGCTGTGTACAGTTTGTTCTGTACAGAATAAAGAATAATAGTGAATCAGTGGAGTAAACATGCCAGGAGGTGACTTTCTCTCCTGCACAGTAGCTATGCTGTGTATAAAGTTTTGCATCTCACTGAGCAGAGGACTTCAAGGATCCACTGTAGTAATAGGCACCATAATTGGCGATACCAGTGAGGCAGAGAAAGCGTCTTCTCTAATGGGTTTTGCTTTTCAACACAAAGCCTTGACAGCGTTCACTTTGCAACTTTGAAAGTGTTATCCTCTCCCTCTGTGGTGCTGTATCCTTGAACTTGTGAAAATCCCTTTGAGTATTTTACAGATAATATGCATGGGGGAAATTAAGAGAATATTTTAATGAGATTCAAGACGTATGCAGACATGTCTGGAGGCAGTTTTAAATGAGAGGCAATGACAATTACAGTACTTCCCCGTGCGGAAAGGCAAATGTTGGTGAGAATTCCCTGGCCCCCTTCAGATGATGATGGGGGATATTGGAGCGTTCGGCACTGGGGAATCACGCCCAGAAATGACACTGGCTTCAAGTAAACCTCTCTTTGGCTCAGTTTTCTGTCTTTTTCAACACTAAGTAAATCAAAGAAACGCTTCATATATAAATAAAGAGGGAACACTAAATAAGTTGAAAAAGAGTGGATTGGAGTGGAGGACTGATGCGTTTCACCCTTTAAATGTAATTTTGTAGATCTTTAAGCTTCTTATGATCATAATTGGGGCTTTTCCCCTAGATGATTTCACATCTGCATTTTAACCAGTTTTCATCTTGCTTCACGTCTATGCCACAACCTAATTTTAGCTAATCTCAGTCAACCAGCTTCTGCATGGCAAACCACAAACTCTGTCTCTTTGCCAAACCGGGCTTATCCGAGTAATAACTGCGTCACTTGCTCTGTGTCTGATTCTATGGCTGCAGATGGATACCATTGCTAAGCCTTGGATAATGCATGTGTGTAATATGCAGTGATAGAAGAGAGCAGTCTGAAGTAAAAATGTGCTTTTAAAGTCACATGACCTCACCCAGCAAAGTCTTAGTTGATCCCACAGGCTGCTATATGATTATCAGCACAACCCTGCCTTCAGGGAAAATTGTCATGCATCAAAACATACAATGGCTCGAAGCAATTAATGTCTAGAACAGCTGGAATATCCACTCTCTGAAAGGTGAAAGCACTTATACTTGACTAATATGTTTTGTTTAAATGTAATCTTTCATTTTGTGAGCCTGACTAATGAAAAAATATTCAGGATTATTAAGCATTTAAGGCTTGTAAGTATTTCAGTGTTGAATATTTCTTGTACTGGTTACATTCTCAAGGCAAACGGTGATAAAGCAGTTAAATCAAAGGGCTGCTCCCTGCTGCTAAATAATAAAAGAAATGGGCATTGTTTAGCCATTCTAATAAAGTGTTTGGCTTGTTTTATTTATAAAAACTTGTCCAGCTGTTGTCCAGCTGTGATTTTGAGGCTGCAGGGGGCTAAAGTACTTTTGTGTGTATTTGTATAACAGTTTGCTGGAATGGTTCACTGCCTTGAGGCCACCATACATCAGCAGCGGCGCTGCAGTGCGCGCAATGGGTGTGCGCACGCCTCGGAGCGTTGCTGCGCGCCTCCGCCTGTGTGTTTGTGTGTGTGTGTTTGTGTCGGTGAACTGGTGGGAGAGAGAAGAGGACCGGTGGCTGAGGCAGCGGAGGCAAGTGCAAGAGGCTCGGCGCTGAGCGGGACTCCACGTAAATAAACGCGGCTCACGGTTTCGCTCTGTCGCAGGAGGTTGAAGACACAGAGGAGGCTTTGTGTTTCGCACCGCAGAGGGAGGAGGTAAGGTGAGCTAAATTAGACAATTCATAATAAGCACGTGTCGTGTAGCTTACAGTTCACTGTCAGGAGTTTGTGGAGAGAGCAGGAGCACAACCACATTGAGTGGCATGCTGGAAGGATGCCGATAAAATAACTGCCCTCATTGCAGCTCTTTCTTGGGGATGCCAGTGTACAGGAGTCGTTTATTTTAAATAATACGTCGAGCTGTGCAGGATGGCATTTTACGTGTTAGGTGATCGTCAAAAAGAGCGAAAAGGTGTAGGACATATTCCAGTGAGCGACTGTCAAACCACAGGGTTGACACGTACTGTGACGCTTAAAAGATATTGAGAAAAAAAATTATTGGCACTCATTTTCCAATCTTATCTTTGGACTTGATGTATTTGATTCGATCGTCACATCACATGCTGTAGATATAGTAGATATCCCAACACATAGATAGACAGATCTACTGTACTTTACAGTTGCTTTTTTGTTCTGTGTTGATGAAATTGCTGTCTTAATACACACAATCACTTATAAGCTGATTTGCTTCTCACATGTTTGATTCCCCTCATATTCATGTCACAACTCTGTGTTGTTTTGACTGACCAGTCACTTTGTTGAGTCTAATTTCCCTTCATCAGGCACAATCTGATTATGATTGTCCCCCTGAGATTTCACAGAATTCATCTCATGCCATTTTTCCACTAGTCAACACAATTCATTTGCTGGGGAAAAAAACCAAACAAACATATTTTCACATAATCCTCTATTCCCCCCCCCACTCCACCACCTCATCCTCCTCCCTCTGTCTGCCCCTTGGTCAAAGCTTCAGTAAAGGGGGAACTCACCATCATGCAACAACACCCCCCCTCCCCTCCTCTGCTCATCACCAGACACTCTCACTCATACATACACACCCAAACACACATGCCTTGAATGCACACTTTCACTGCCTGCTCAGTTGGCCAAATTAATGCAATGCTGATGACCTCTGCGTTATTGTCTGATGGTCTTGCCTTGTGCTTACTGCTATGAAAAGGCTGACACACTTTCTAGTGATGTTTATTCACTCCAAGCAGACTATAGTTAATCTGTTTAAGATGATAACAATATCCCTCTATCCCTGCCTTATGTCTAGTTTGCATTAATTCAGAAACTGGTGGCAAAAATGTATGTCCCAAACAGTTTGTGTGCTTTGTGGTAGTCTCTTGATCAGGATGTAGCTTGAGCCAAGAGAGGCTTTAATCTACAGCTACTGGAGTTCCACTAACAGGACATCTCAGGCTCATTTGACAAATGTGGAGAAATCGGGACACGATAGTGACCTACATTGTGCCGCCGTCTTTACTTTCAACCTCAGCACAGACGACACTAGACGGGGAGATTTGCATAACTAAGGGATTATCATGACACACGTTAGCCAAAGTTATTGTGAGAGCACCAGTCAGTCATACTGCACACTGACCTAAAACCAGTGATGGGCAACTTTGCTCCGGGGGCTATGGGAAAAGCTTGGGTGTTGGAGGGAAAATGCCACTAATTTCACTCTGTGGGCTGCAGAAAAACGCAGTCTATTCTGTGAGAAGTGATCAACCCTCCTTCTGTAAGCAGCCGTCCGTGGACATTCGCATGCCAGAACAAAGTGCCTCATAGAAAGGAAGATTTGTTCTGTGTCACTTGTTGTAATGATGACATAATTTCTTTCAGGAACTGGTCTGAACCTGAGAGCCTGTCATTTGGTGATTCATTTCACCAAGGGTACATTTGATTCATTCCAGAGAAATGCCTGTTTAGGGAAGCTGCATGTACTCCAAGATGGAAACAATAACATGATTCCAGCAAAGTGACATTTACAAAAGATGGAGCCATCACTGTAAAGGTTGCTTCTGGTTAATCACAGCTGTCTTGCTTTTTTTTTTTTTAAGTTTTGTTCATCATTTATATAGATATAGGAATGTGAATATGAAGACATTGCTACAGTTAAGTCCAACAGAGCATGAAATTAGGCACAGGAACAGGGAGTAAATGATTCAGAAATCCATCAGTAAGTTGATAGTTGATAGAAATAAGTCATGGATACCAACTTTAGATAGCAATATTCTTTCACGCAAAATTAACAACATTTTTTTGGTTGTAGCTTCTCAAATTAAATATTTGATGCTATATGATGATGAACAGAGGATATTTTAGATTTTGGTCTGACAGTTAATTAAATCAAGTAACTTGAACACATCATCTTGGGCTTTTTTTTAACAGTTTTGTGACATTTATGGAAAAAACTCCACTGATTAATTGAGGAAAATAATACATTATTTGGCAATAGGAAAATTCATCAGTTTCAGGCACAATACTTGCAATATATGTATATGTAATTATAACAATTGTTAAAATAACAGCTTGCTTTATTTCAGAAATATTTTGACTGCTTTACAGTCTTTCAGCTATTCCTCATGCTGTTTTTGAACATTTAGTAGTGCATAAGAGTTTTGAAACCTGTATGATATTATGACTATTCTGTTTCTTGCCCCTTATTTTAAGAGTGTGGCAATATTACCAGGCCTCAGCAAATATCTTATTCAGTCCAGTGATATGCCAGTTCCCACAGAAATGATGACTGAGACGCTGAAGCCAACCATAAATACCCCCTACAATAATTTATTTTTTGTGCAAAACTGCACAGGCACAAATCAATAATTTACCATCATAAGTCACTCCAGCTGATTGACTGAATGATTGAGTGTGTTCTGGCGACACGTGTTCTTGTGTCCCGAGTGGAGATGATCCAGCAGCCCTTGTGAATAGAAATGCTGTGCTGCTCAGCTGTGGTGAGGCTAAGTCCCTGGGGAATGATGGAGGCCCATGCCTATCCATTAGTGTCACTTCGGTCTGGGTGTTTCTTCCCAGTGGAGCCATCACACACAGCAGCTCAGCACACTGACATCATTTGGACCTCCTTGTCATAAGCATGTTCATCTCATTTTGGGACTGATGAGTGCCTCATTATAGGACCACAGAGGGAACGGTGTTCTCCCTGCTTCACGGCTGTCTGATCCCTTTCACTGTTTGTAATTTGGGCAAATGTATGCAGAAGCAAAAAAGGGCATATATACATGTTCATCACATACACACATTTTACTTTCCTTCTCTTTCTGTCTCTTTGTAAGTGGGGCCTGCACAGTTGCAAGCTGGTGGGTGCAATTAGAGTTTCACAGTCAGTTAAGCAGCAGCTCTAATGGGAATTGACACGTTCCTGTGAATCCCTCCACACAGCTGCAACTGTTGATGTTTACACCGTAGACCTGTCTTCTATTATCAGGAGTAGATGGCGACAGATGAGTAAGAAAAATGCATTTACAGTAAGTGATTTATGTATTGCTCAAAGCAAGACTGATTTCCAGAGCAATTAGATACAAAGATGTTTTCTTGATTTTTATTTTCTCCTTTTATTTCTTGCAGTTATGGGTGGATATTGATATGATTTTATTAACACCAGTGCTATTACTGAGTTTGCCTATAGGTCAGATTTTTTTATTGCTCCCCCTATTGATTACTGATTAGTTTTCAGTGTGAGGAAAAGGTAGACCTGCACAGGTTTTTAGCATCAGTTCAAATATTTTATATCTGACTCGAATGACGGTATAAAAACAGAGTAGAAAACAGGCTTGCATGTGACTTTGGTGTGCAAAAGCTCCATTGCCATGAGTCTGATGACATCTGATAATGATTATTAACAACTGTCAGAAAAAACGGCTAACATTGCTTTGAGACATTCAGTCATAATGGATTGGGCAATTTTGTACCACTTCTTAACTGGAACCAGTAGTTGATTCCCATCACAGCTTGAAAATTTATATTAAATAACTGCTGAAAGGATTTGTTGATTTAATCGATTAGTGGACTGACAGAAAATTCATTAGCAGCTGTTTGGATAAGTTGTTAATAATTTTAATAAAAGTGAAATAATAAACATGCTGTGATTCAAGCTTCACAAGTGTGAAGATTTTCTCACACAAATACCTAAAACAGAGCAGTCTAAAGCCTGAGCTCTTGCCACATAGGGATTACTTGCACATATAGTGGCCATCTGCCATTGCAACAATATATGACAGAAAATAATAAGCATCCTTTAAAAGTGTTTGTTTTGCATAAAGCCAGCTTTTCAAATGTGAAAACTTACCACTTAGTCATTTTTTAAAATGAACTTAATGCCATTGGCTATGGTTTGGATAAAAGAAGCAAAATTTCAAATTGAAATCTGGAAACAACAAAAGGGCATCATTGTCATCTTTGCAGATTTTATAAAGCAAATAATAATAATTTACCAAATAAAGATCAAATTAACCACTGATGAAAAAGCTGTTAGTTGTAGCCCCTACTCTGAAACTTTGCCGATCAGAGATGCTGTCTTCAGTGAATTAAAAGTTGATTTACTGTTAAAGTCGGCTATAGATTTTGGGCAGTAGGTAGCTGGACAGATGGTGGATTGGTAGAGGTCAGTGCAGACCTCCCTGGATGGCCCCCTGTTACCAAATCATTACACTGGAGCTTCACACCGTGACGATCATCAAGCTCAGTCACTCAAGGTTGCCAAGGGAACACTAATATTACTCATGTCAGGTTATTACACCCTTTAGTAAGTACAAAACATTTGGGGATGTTCTTTTCTGTCCCAACCAACTGCCAGGGGGCGACAGCAATAGACCCTCCTTTTGAAATGGGACATTGAGATAATGGAATGTAATGTTGTAGGTTTTATGTTCTCTCTCTGTCCCTTTTAGACCCCCTGGTTAACTAGGTGCTTGTAGCACCTGATCTGACCCACTCAACCTTGAGTTTAGAGACCTAATAGGAACAAATGGAAATTCAACTCGATGTGTGTTCTCAGAGTGCATTTTATGAGATCTCATAAGATGAGCTGTTGCATTGCTACTGACTAGAAGAAATGGAGGGAGGAAAAGGAAGAAGTGGGAGTGTTTTAAAGATTTTGGGGTTCCAAGAGGGAGGGAGGTGGGGTGGATCATGTACCTCAATGGACGCTGAGAATGGGCAGGGGGAACAAAGGGGGTCTGTTTTCTCTGTCTCTACTGGCAGGGCGGCTTTTATTGCCTCTTGCCTTGCAGTATGTGTGTGGGTGGGTA
>VUQS01017143.1:16680-32455 GCA_015108495.1 Heterochromis multidens | reverse complement strand
CAATGGGCAGCACATTGAACACATTTTATAAGTGGTCAGAAACTTGTAAATAACTCACGAAAGAATAAAGTTACGTTGGAACCAAGCACACCATTGTTTTTCTTGTGACATTACCAATAAGTTTGATGTGTCACATGGCCCTCTTCCTATTGAAAAAACAAAAGTTGTATCCAAGATGGCCGACTTCTAAATGGCCACCATGGTCACCACCCATCTTGGGGAGTTTGCCCCCTCACATATACTAATGTGCCACAAACAGGACTTTAATATCACCAACCATTCCCATGTTATTACGGTGTATCCATATAAATGGCCCACCCTGTAGATCTTTCTCTAAGCATTACATGGTCTGATCTTGGGGTGAATTTGCTGAAATGTCCACTCCTGGGAAGATTGTGGCATTGTGTTACACACACCTGAATGCTCCAGACCTGAGAACTGCCAAAACTTCTGCTTTCATAACTTCTGCACTTGACTAATTGTTGCTAATCAATTAATCAAGTGCATTTGATTGGCAGCACCTGGCTGTTACTTACCTTCTTAGTTCCTATGGAAGCAGCAAAGGTGTACTCAGTTTATCACAGGACTGCAGAGAGTCCGAAGAGACCTTCTTTTTCACATGAATGTTTAGATATTTCTTTTCTTTTTTTTGGTTAAACTAATCCTTCAAATGATACCTTTTCACTGTATATTTGACCCAGAAGAATATGTACATGAATGCATAACAAAGAAAATAGGTGGAACAAAAGACTTACATTCAAGTCACACGCTTCCTTGTTTTTAAATCATTTCCTTACCCTGTAAAACGCTGTTGACAGGGGCAACAGTGCAGCAGCCACCGTGAACTCCTCGGAGCTGGAGCAGTCCTGCGGGGTGAAACGTAGGAGAGAAGTGAGAGCAGGGCAGGAAACAGTGGGAGGCATGCGGTGAAGCTCTGGCAGAACACATTTCAAACCCCAAAACAAATAGCATAGGTTTCCAACACAGATTATAATACAATCAGTTTTGATAACTTAATGGGAAAATATTTCATTATGGCAGCAGCAGAAACTTGGTCTTTCAGGGCTCCACTCATAAACAGCTACAAATTAGCAATGCAGAAATGTGATTTTGGGAAAACACTGGGTGGCAAAGAAACCATCTTCAGCAATTCTAACGTCCTGTTACATAAAGACACTGTTTTGTTAAATGTCAGGGCAAAGCTCAAAAACAGGCCTGCCAAATCCACTCACTCTGCTCTTTTGCACCATTATGACATATGCTTTCAATCACCTTATATAATCCCTGTCTTGACACAACTGTCAGTGAGCCCCAATCTTCAATTTATTGATATTGATTCAACTAGACTGCCATACAAGGCTAATTCAAAGATAAAAAAAAATGATGTTGCGTAAAGTGCAGTCATTTTGGCCACAAAATGCTGCATCCATTAATCAAGCATCCACGACCAGCCAGAAAGCAAATTCAGTTTTCTTTTTTATAGAGGTTTTTTCTTTTTCAAATCAGGGATCAGTTAAAATATTCCCTCTTTGACATTTACACACCATTCCAAAGCGTCTTTGTATTTGAGACTGTTTCAGTTCAGAGAGGCGGTGCTTAATGGTACTTTTAAAAGGATGGTATTAAGACGAACACTTCATGGGAGGGTTAGGTGGGAGGGGCTTAGGGGCCCAAACTAAACTTTTCTTACAAAGACCCTAGAAAACAATGAGGAACAAAAGAAAAAGAGCCGAGTTGGACTCAAAAGTACTTCACCCACAGGAAATTGGTACTTATCTGCAGTAAGCTTTGTTAGGATTTATTTGTTGAACTCTGCAAATGAAAACGGCCAAAGGAAACTTGATTTAAGGCCATGTACAAACAACAGCACTGATTCTGACCTGGTGCCGCACCGGATAATCCTGAGTGGGACCTTGCAGCCACAAAAAACACTTATGACAAATGTTTTCTTAATTTTTTCTTTTACACCAACTATGCTCTCCAACATCACGTGAAAATGCAAACAAGTACAAATACAGAAATCTTAAAAACATGACTGTGTTCTTCAAAAACTGTGCAACATACTATCAGAGTACTTCATTTTGGAGGGGGAGATAGGCAGAGGAATGTGATAGCGGTCTGTAATGGGGGCCTCTGTTACCACTACTCCTAAAAACGCACACACGCAAGAATGTACAGAGGGGAGAAAATGCAAAACACATGAAAGTCTGGACCCCCATCGACAAAGCAACATAGTTTCTGTTTTAGTTTTCTTGTTGCTAGTATTTTTTTCTTTGCAGTCATTTGGGCTGCGGTAAAATGTTCCAGCTTACTGGAGCAGCACCAAAGCATTGTTTACCCAGCATCCTTGACAATGCTGCAGGTCACTGGAGTTCATGGACCCCAGACAAAATAGAACAACAAGTGGAAATGCACAGGCAGAGTGAGAGTATTTTACAAATGTCTTGATGCATGCTCAATAATCCAGGTAAAAGAATCCTAAAAAGTTGAATCTGTTCATCTGGACGTAGCGATTTTTTAGTGGGAGAAACGTTTCGTCACCTTCTGGTAACTTCTTCAGTCTCAGCTGACTGCAAACTTGGTCATGACAATTTGCTTACTATTGATCATGGAACTGACCAAATGGCCCATTGTTAGTCAGTGGTGCTGGTTTCGGTCATTATGCAATGTACTGTTTATAAGGTTGGGGAAGTTTGCAGTCAGCTGAGACTGAAGAAGTTACCAGAAGGTGACGAAACGTTTCTCCCACTAAAAAATCGCTACGTCCAGATGAACAGATTCAACTTTTTAGGATTTACAAATGAGTATTATTTCAAGGAAAAAGACTGAAATTTAGCATTGACTGGGGCCATTTTCATTGAAATGGTCCCAGTCTGGCTTTAGATGGAAAAAAAAAAAAAAGAAATTCCACAAAGTTTTTGGCTACTTCAGAATATCTCATCTTATATAAAGTAGACTTTATCATCTTCATTTAAGCCACACTTATCACTTACAAACCTCCACCTTAATCTCCTGTTGGCAGACAGTAAAGCTAAGTGACAGCTCAAAAGCTTTAGAGGTCAAGCAACAAAGCGAAGCGATAGCAGTGAAATCTACAGTAGATTAGACTGAATGAGTGTGTGTAGTCCATCAAACACTTGACAAAGGTACTGCATTTAGGACTCAGTCATTGTCACAGCACTTAATAGATCCATATAGTGCAAGGTGGGGAACGCCTGGTTAACATGTTATCTGGGTTTTCAAGAATAGACAGAAGAGGCTGTTGCAAATCCCCTGCAGTCTCCATTTCCTTCCATTATTTACTGCGTGTCTAACTGTTTTCCCAAATTCTTTAAGCTGCTAGAGCTAAAACAGCAAGGATGACTAACACTGCTATTCTGTCTCAGACACGTATGCAATGGACGAACACAAAAAGAAATGAGCATGTGACAGAAACGCTGTAGGATGTGAACAAACAGTAACTTCCTGTGTTAGCACCTTCCAGGAAAGCTGCGGGATGACACTTATGGCATGCATTTATGAGATTTTCACAGCACTGGGCAAACAGAAGAGCCCTACCTCATTGCCTATTACTGTTAATTGCGTCTGGAATTACGGATAGGAAGATGAATTTGGCAAAATAAGCAACATAGCTGACATTTGTGTCACCCGGATGAGCAACAAACAGAAATTCCATAGTGAAAGCATGATATCTGATTAACACTGATGTTTACCTGGCCACACTGGTGGACATCCGATTTATCCGAACATGGGAACGATACCAAGTACAGATTCCCAGTGACCAGTGAGTTACATAAGGCAGTCCATCTAGACCACTAAGGCAGACAGGGGGCATTTTCTCACAGCAAGAGACTAATTTATGAGCTAAGTAATGCACAAATGTAATCTCTAATAACTTATAATAAAATATTCAAAGTGATTAAAGTGCAGCAGGCAGCATTCAAGCTAAAATGGAGGGTTAATGGTAAAGGGTACATCAGGGTTCTTCAGCTCAAACATGGCAATCCACAGTCCATACTGGATGGTTAGATGGAGTGCCTCATTTTTTTTCCAACATCTGTGTGTGACGTGCATTACTGCACACTTTTGTATGTCACATGGTCAAGCTCAGGATCATAAACGACACATGGACTCCACGCCGCTGCAATCACTTCCCATGGACCTCGCACCCTAATACCCTCTCACAATAAACCTCCATTCAGAGCATGTCAGTGAGCACCACCATGACGCTCCAGGCCATGAGAGAGCAGAGCACAGAAGGCTAATAATCCTATCTGACAGGAAATGGTTGGAATGCCAGGACACATCCACAGCAGGGCTTGTTCCCCCACATGGTTTGCGCAACTTCTAAAAGCTAGAGCATTGACCAGTGCGCGCACACACACACACACACACACACACACACACACACACACACATATAAATGAGCAATTAACAGAAATACCTCAATAAGGGGGGCATTACTCATGGCAGAGAAACAGCACAGATAAGGACTACAACAGATGTTTAAACAGGAAAAAATGCGTGACTGTAAATTTCTTACAGACACTCACAGATTGTTAGCACTGTTTTGTAACTAACAAAATATGCAAAGAAAGAAAAACGAATTATACTTCTAAGGTACAGTGCCATCTGATTCCAACTTCCTAACCTTTAACCTACTCTACAATGCATGTACTACACAGCACTTCCTGCAAACTTTTTTTTTTTTAAGAAAAACTGATTGTAACCAGAAAACAGAAATGTCACACTGTTGCCTGAAGTTGACAGTTTAACGATAAATGTTGTAAGTGGTTTCTTAATGATGATGTCACTGCAAATCAACGTGTCACATCAACACATGCGCCACAAATACTAAGGAGGCACGTGGCTGTCATCACACAAGGAGCACGAACATTTTTTGCAGAATAGGTCACTTTGGCTTTGTTAAGCCCTGAAGGACCTTTGTGCGAACACACACACACACACACACACACACACACACACACACACACAAACAGGCTGATGCACCCTGTAATATATTTTTGGGGTCCTTATTAGGCTGGGTATTGAAACAAAGGTCACAGAGCGGAATATGAAAGTAATCACTGGCCCCACATCTTACTAGTTATACTACTTTCACAGATCATGTGAGACAAATTGCACACAAACAAGACTGAGGGGTGAAAGCCAGTCTGGCTTCAAGACCAAATCAAACTGCAATCCATGTCAACCATCTTCTCCATGTGTGAAATTATTACTTTTCCCCATATGTGCCACTAGTTATTCAGCAACCAAGCCAGAGAAACATCGAGAGGTTTTCTGCCTTGGAAACTCTTATTTTTAAATGTACTGAAATGAAATTATTATGAACAGATCAAATTAAAATAGTGAATGTCAGCATTACACTGATGTAGGTTCACTTGCTTGTATTAAAGACAGCACATAAGGGTCATTCCATCTCAAATCAGCACGGGCCTTCTGCTTGACCATCTTCAATTTGCATAAAAATGTTACGATCCAAAGTTTGAATGTACAGTATATAATGATTGCTGTTAATTTTAGCTTTATTCACTCTGGAATTTCCAGATGGTACTCTAATTATAACCTCTTCATTTTTCTAGATGTGCATAACAATTATCTGTTCAACAGAATCTGTCCTTGACTAAATAAGAACTGCAGAACTCCTTAACCTCCTTGTGGGATCCTTCATGGAGGTGCTGCATGGTTCATTAGTTTGTGTTAAAGAACACTTTAAGTCCAGGTTTGTAGATTTTTAATAAACACAACCAACACATCATGATATGATTGTAAAGACAAAATGATGCACTGGCTTTGTTGCCGTCAGACAGCAATGCAATAACAGGATATAGAAAGCACACAGCTTTGCATCAATTTATACCTAAGATACAGTTGAACTAAAGAGGTTGTGCAAAAGAGATTGTGGTTTTCAAAGGCTTTGGGCTTTTTTGGCAAATGCAGACCAATGATAAAGTCTCTGCTCCTGGAAATGAAGGCAATCAAACACCAAAAGCAATGAGCTAACAACTTTTCTCTTAAGTTTTTTTTCTCCTTGAAAGACCAAAATTATCATTTAAATTTAAGTTCATTTAAATGAATCTGAAGCAACTGACACGTCTTGCACATCTCTGGGGCAGCAGATGGTATGATTAAATGGTTTTCTGTTATTTGGGGGGAAAGGAATGACTGGAATCTCAAGTCACTCTATAAATGCTGCACTTTTTGAGTATCGCTTAAAAAATCCCTCGGATGGGTAAAACAAGGGGAATTACCAATTAAGATTGACTGCTCTGTTGAAGTAACGCTTTACTGACTCTTTATAAGCTGCAGAAAAACACATTACATACTCACTTTGACAAATAGCTGAGCCAGGAAGACAAAAACATACTATCCGATTAACAATGAGAAACATTGTTAGGACTCAATCTCATGACACAATGCCAGGCTGTTGCAAATAAAGACAAACTTGAGAATAAAAAAAAACAAGCAGAAAAAGATGAAGAGCGGGCTTGCACGACACAGGTTAGGTGTCAGTCACACAGACCTAAATACCAATCAGCAACCCCCTGGCAACCTCCGACTGTTAGGAAAAATGTGTATTTCCCGACTGGCTGGCAAGTGACTGCTGGTGGTCGCCATCTACTCAGAGCTGTATGGAAACCAAGAAAATTTGAATTCAAAATAAACGTGCCTTACCGCTGCAAACAACATATTTCAAAAGGCGCAACTTTTACTTGGTGAGTGGTTTGCAAGCGCTTGCAAACAAGTTGCCATCTTTCATGAAAACTAACAGCAACCACTTCAACCTGCTAGTGACCAAAACAATCCCAAGGAGGTTTTCAGTGCAGCACTGCATACCTCTTTTCAACCAATTTTACGTTAACAACGGCCAGCAACCTCCAGCAACCGCTCGCCAACCAGTGACGGAATACACATATTTACCTAGTGGACAGAGGTTACCAGCACATCACTGACTGGTCTCTAGGCCTACATGACCAGGGCTTTAGCTGTCATTTCATTTCTGCCAGCAATCAATCACAACCAGGGGAATCAACATTCTTCCCTTGCGACCAGTGGTTGCCAGGTGGTCGCCGACATGTCTCTAAGCCTGTGTGACTGAGACCTTAAGTACTACTGCCTAGCTAACTAGAGCCACTCATGAAACTCATAAAATCTACTATGTGGTACTGAACTAAATACTTACATGCATGTCAAACACATCTTCTGTATATTAGTTTTAGATAAAATGCTTTGTTAAAAAATTCATATCATTATTGTAAAAATCACACAGTAAGTTTGACATTCACAGCTTGGGGAAGCACTTGCTGAAGGTCAGAGTACAATTTCTTTTGTGAGGAGGGCAAAATCATTTAATTCATATACAGTTTCAATTAAATCCACTGCCTTATAAATTATGAAGCAATTTCACCAAATCTCTGAACCACCAGGTTTGTGTAATTCTTTCATGATTTACTTATTTATTATTTGTCCATCCATCCATCTATTCTCTTCCACTTATCCAATTCAGGGTCGTGGGGGGGCTGGAGCCTATCCCAGCTGCCATAGGGCGAGAGGCGGGGTACACCCTGGACAGGTCGCCAGTCTGTCGCAGGGCTAACACAGAGAAACAGACAACCATTTACACTCACATTCACACCTACAGGCAATTTAGATTCACCAATTAACCTAACCCCACTAACTGCATGTCTTTGGACTGTGGGAGGAAGCTGGAGTACCCGGAGAGAACCCACACAAACACGGGGAGAACATGCAAACTCCACACAGAAAGGCCACGGCCAGATGGTGGATCATATTTATTATTTGTTTTCTTAAAATACAACAAAAGGCCACCAACCAAGGTGACATGTTTAAATGGACTTTTTTTTGTTTAAAGTAACGGACCAAAACCAAAATCTGGAAAAAATAAAGACTACAACATTTTTGAACTTTAAACAGTTGGTTGATTATCAAAATTTTAGGCATTTAAATTTCTTGATTAGTTGACTGATTGTAGAACAAGACCCCCACATTGCAGGGAAAAAAAAATCCAGGCTTTTTTTTTAAGGCTGACTGCACTTTCCTATCTGCATGGAATATTACCGTGCATGTTTACAGTACAGATGTAACAGTCTGTGACTTGTGCTGGAAGGATTATCTGTCACGTCACTGACCTGAAGGGCACAGTTCATCATACGAATGGTGTAGTCAAACTGTTGGTGGTCCAGTATGGCACGGTTCTGCTGAACATGGAGACTGAGTTCTTCAGTCAGACATTGGCGGGCTGCCTTGCCTTTCAGTGCACGCAGTGCAGCCGGCAGCGTCTGTTAAAATGAGGAAAGAGGGTTTTAGAAAGAAGTAACTGACCTGAGAAGAGAAGTTGATTAGCACAAGACAGAGAAAACTATCAGTAATTTGAGACCGTTCAAAACATGGAAAACAATTTCGTAAAAAAGCAGACCATTTTTTTTTTTATAAAGTACTGATCAAGAGACATTCACTACATTCCAGCTACAGCGCTATGAAAATGTTTCCTTCCTTCTTACATATTTCTTATGTTTTTCATATTTGTCACACTTACATGTTTTAGATAGTCAAACAAATTTTAATATTACACCAAGATAACCTGAGTAAATACAAAATGCAGCTTTGAAATGATGATTTCATTTATTAAGGGGAAAAAAAATCTATCCAAACCTACCTGGCTCTATGTAAAAAAGTAACGCTCAAGTGCACTCGGGTTATGCAGCAGGACAATGATCACAAACACACCAGCAAGTCCACCTCTGAATGGCTCAGAAAAACAGACTGAAGGTTTTGGATGGGCCTAGTCAAAGTCTGGACTTAAATAAGATTGAGATTCTTTGGCATGACCTTAAACAGTCCGTTCATGCTGGAAGACCCCTCCAATGTGGCTGAATTAAAACAATTCTGCAAAAAAGAGCGGGCCAAAATTCCTCCACAGTGAAAAAACTCACTGCCAGTTACCGCAAACGCTTGATTTCAGTTCTTGCTGCCAAGAGTGGCACAACCAGTTATTTGGTTTAGCGGGCAATTACTTTTTCACACAGGGCCAGGTAGGTTTGAATAGCTTTTGCCACTTAATTGAAATCATCATTTAAAAACAAAAAAAAATTTTTTTTTTTACTCTGTTTTTTTTTTGTCTAATATTAAAATCTGTCTGATGATCTGAAACATGTAAATGTGACAATGATGCAAAAATAAAAAAAAAGAAATCAGGAAGGGGGCAAATACTTTTTCACAGTACTGTATGTACCAACACAGTATGTCAGTCAAAGATTTACAAGCTCATGGGGGGTTCAGAGCATTCGTGCTATGCATTTTTACTCTATGCATGCAGATGTAGGCCTGGATTATATAAAACTCCTGTATGAAGCTATAGGGATGCATAAAGCAACTGGCACTCATCCCATTTTAAAAACACGCTGGATTCATATTGGACTGATTGCGCACCTATGAACTCCAACAGATGAGGCTACAGTGTGAAAAAAAAGTTTGAGCAAAGATCCCTGTGCGGCATAAATACTTGCAGAAACAAACACTTGAGACAGGAATTGATCAGTCCCAGTTGTAATTATTGCTTGGCAACTTAGCCTGGCACAGGGACGCAGAAAGATTGATTACAGGCCCTTTTCATTCCTGCTTCTGAGTGTCTGTGTGCCAGCTGGGAGATAATGGGACTATAAAGGTGAGGAGAGACCTGCAGCTCCATAACGGCCTGAAGAAGCAGGGTTATCCAAAGCACGGATGCCTAATGAGCTTGTTCAAAGGTAGAAAAATAAACAGTGTGCATAACCTTTTCAGTCTCCAGAGTCTTGTTGTCAAAGATGAACGAGATGCAGTTCCTCACGACCTCCAGCCTGCGAGCGCTGTTAAACACAGAGCCACTCTTTCCCATGATGGATGCTGGAATAAACAGACAAATCAATGCTGGGTCATAGCAGCAGCTGCTGTAAAGACATATTTTGCAGCAGGTATGTATTATGCAGTGAGAAATACTTTTTATAATCAAAAATCTGCATGCAAACTCTTTTGTGAAATGTATGTTTTGTGCATAATAGGCTTTTAAAATGGGTCATACCAACAGGTGGTCCAGCAGGTACTACACACTTTTTCTCAGGTCGTGTAGAAGGAGGTGCGCTGCTGTGTTTTGCTATACCCTCCTGCATAAGCTTCTCCACCTTTTCTTCATCCAGCACAGGGAAAGGTATCTGGTGCACCCGCAGGTGGGATCCCTCAGACGGCCGAGGCACTTTCTGGAATGCCATATGGGGGTTTGGGTTCTCCTAATGTATAACCACCAGGAAACAACATGTATTAATGGGATACACTGCTGTAAGTAAGGCAGATTTGCAGCAGCATACATGTAGAGTATGTTAAAATGAGGAAATCAGACCTACACAGCATACCAACACAACAGATGAAACTTAGTTGTTGTTACTTGCATGAAGTCTTACATTTCTGTACAGCTGGTCGGAGAGCTCCCTGATGTGCTTCTGCAGATTTGCAGGGTTGACCTCCTCTTCCTTAAAGCTGTCAAAGTCTAAGGCCACCAACTACAAAGCACACCAACAAATAAAGAAAACAAAATGTAAACTAGAAACTGGGTCACTTGAATGAAAAAGTGTTTATGTATGAGCTTCTCTATTTAAATCTGAAAGGTTTCAGTAGTGCGTCATGGTACAGTACCTCATCAAATAGATCGCAGGCTCGGTAAGGTGGACCCCTCTCTGAGACAAAGCCAGCAAAGGCCATGCCATCTAAAACCTTGGTCAGGAAATCATTCTCAATGAGGCCTCGCTGGCCCAGGAAGGCAGTCTGGATAATGTCAAATTAGAGCATTTATAATCACAGATCTTGTTCATATGGATTTACTACAGACTGCAAAACAAGAATAGTGATCACAGTCATTTTTAGAATATGATCACAAAATCTTCAAAAATATCTCTGCAAGGGGGACTTTTATTGTTGCAACATGGGCAAGTTTTTCAGTACACACAGAAAGGCAAATAAATCCAGTTATAAATGACTACATGCAAATGAATTTAATTTACTTTACGCATAATTATATGTGCCTGTGGCTAGAGGAGATAAAACACTCAGGCCTCCTCTCCCCCTGCTCCAGGATTCCAGGCGAATAAGCAGAGCTTTAGTTTATAATGCGATCCATGTGGGGTACTCTGAGGGTGATTTGCTGATGGGTTACCACGGAGACACCACAGACACGAACAAACAAAAACCCCGGCACAAAACAAAAATGTAAACTTAATACGTTTCATATGGCTCATTGCCGGCTTTGCCCAAGGTTACGGGACTGTGTCCGAAGCTTGCATAAACAAAAGGATAGCATCATGGAAGAGTCACGAAGTCTCTGTGACACGTTTAAAACAACATGCATACTCACACATGTGCACACAAACACACGCATTATACACCTCTGACAAGTTTATCTGTCAGGTCTTTATGTGCAAGTCCACCCACACTGCTGGCTAAAAGAGTCCTGGCAGATTTATGGAACATCGTGTTTGCTAGGGAGGAATTGCTTAAGGAGTTTAATCAAAAGGTCATATATTGGAAGGCTGAACTTTTTCAAAATGCTAATTTTAGCACTGGGAATTTCATTATGTCGTTTTCTTACCTTGTGAAAGTGGATAACGGGTTCAGAATGGATGCGGATGAGCTGCAGGCAGGACCTGTAGCCCTGAAAGAGTTGTGCAAACAACCTGAGAAAGACGGCCCTCACCTCCTTGTCCTGGAACACACACACACACACACACACACACACACACACACACGCACACGCACACACACGCACACACACACACGCACACACACGCACACACACACACACACACACACATTACTCATCAAACAGCTATGCCACAAATGCAGTCTGATAAGCTAATTATACAACAGACATGCAGACATGTTTTTTTCCTCTTTAGGATTATGGGTTACAGTCAGTTAATGCCCCCACTCCAACACTAACCTTCCTGTGATAAGAAACTTTCTCTGGGCAGCCTGTCCTCCTCATGTGGGAAGAGGAGGACATCACTCCCTACAATGAGACACTCTGAGGAACTTGAATGAAACGAGGCCTAGTGTTAACACTGCTGACTTACCAACAGCTTGAGGTTGGAGGGTGCAGTGCGAGGTGGAGGGAACGCGTTGTCTGCTATCTCCAAATCCGGGTGCAAAACCTAAGAAAATTAATTTAGATTCAGACGATACATTTGTTTTTATTTATCCCAAGCTTTCGTGGAAAACAACTTGGAATCATTCCAGCATCAACACAGTGAACACTGCTTGTGCACAGTGAGTGACCAGGTAATGCAGTAAACAAGAAGTGGCTCCTGATTTCATTAGGAAAGCAAACATTTTACTAACAGAATATAAGAATTCAAATATTATTTGTCCTTATGTGTGTAGTGATGTTTGTCTTTGTGAAAGATGAAATGACAGATGACTTCTTGGTACAATCAAAAAGTTCTGCAACTCCTTCTCCAAAAAGCAAAAACATTACCTGATTCTAAATGGCTGATCTTCCCTTCAAATCAGTCTCCCTGCGACTTCCAGGGAACATTCACTGCACTCAGGATATGTTTAAATCTTGTTCTGACTACCTGCACGTGCCGGTCTCTGATGGCAACTGGATCATCTCATCTGCATCAAAATGCACTCCTTCAACTAATTTTCATTTTCAGGAAGAGAAGAGTCTCAGTGCTAAATCCAGCAAATAACGCAGTTGGTGAGTAAAGACTGAGAGTGTGGGTAGAAAAATGATCAAAAAAAACAAAAACACGCGCCACAGATCAAGTCATTTGTATCAAGTGTTCTTCCTCAGGTACCTCAGGACATTAAACCCAGTGGTGATTCTAGAGTCTGTTGGGCCCTAAACACACACACACACACACACACACAGGGAGCCCCTCCAACCACAGTTTATCACCATTCTGTTCTAAATAATCTGACATCAACAACCATAGTCCTATAAAACGTCCAGTAAAATATCACATTACAAATCATGTTTGTTTTGGTAACAATGCCCACGACTGGTTATGAAGGTTATGAAATACTGTACGGTTCTGTCAGCCTGCTAGCTATGCTAACAAGTCAACTGCTGTTGTCCAAACTCTGACTTCTGGCTGTGAGCATTTGACTTGGTCACATCACAGCCAAGGAGCTAGGAGTGAGTGGAATCGGGTGGGAGATCAGGTCTCTCCTACTGTCTTTGCAAACTTTGCACAGTGCCCCTGCTATAATTTAAAGTTTGCAGGCCGCATGCAGTTGCCTGCCTTGCCTAGTGGCAATAAAGCAGAACTACCCAGTAACCGTGAGGGACAAATTCAGGGTGTCAATCTACGAGCATGCTTGTGGAAGTTCTTCTGACCTGATGTGCTGCCTTCGGGCTGGCTGACTGAGTTGTAGCTGGACAATCAATTATTACCAGCAATATTCCTCAACATGGAAGTTAGCTCAGTTTGTCAGTATTTGCTCCCTGTGCAAGTGTATATTCCACAATGAAATTGCAGAGCAGGATTTCTAAGGAGAGATTTAATTGTTGCAGGAGTGCTCACAGCACTTCACAAGGAGACAACCTTGAACGGGTCAGCAGCCAAATTTAAATCAGGTTTGGTTTTTGCTTTTTTGGCTTGCACTGCAGAACTTTTTGAGCACATTTCCTGTACAGAACATACCCCACCCAATTCCTATTATATGGTGTTCAAAGGTAATTGACTTCACCAATATTTAAAGTTTTGGGGTGCTCACTTGAGATGTCATCTTCATTAAATAATGTGGTTTTATGTGTATGTTTGTGCGCATGTGTGAGTTTGTGTTTGTGCTCACCAGGGACAGGGTAGACTGTGTTTGATGTAACAAAGGTTCAGGGAGCAGGGACAAGTGGATACACTCGGGAATCTTTATCGTTCCTCCATCCAGGTCAGCAATAATGACATCCAACTGATCAAAACACACAAAACACTGACAGGTCAGGTGGTTTTACTGCTGCTGGAGGGAGCACTGTCTGATGAGATTCAAATGCAACCAGCTAAATAAATACAAATCTTGTTAAGGGGCAGATTAATTAACCCTTATGTGTAAAAACATCCTGAAAAAAATGAAAACTCTACTGGTCAGTAGAAAGAAAAAGTCCTTAAAGCAAGTCCTGCTTTGAGGATATCAAAATAAGCCTTAAAAGACTGTTAATGATTCACAGGTGCCTTTCAACAATTTATAATCTTAACTTCTGCATGAAGGTAGGACAAATTACTTGATGCCTGTGACACATCTGCACTCACCAGATCCTGGATTTCACTCTGAAACATAGAGTGAACTCCGATGATGAAGGGAGTGGGTGAACTCAACACCTCCAGCAGTCGTGAAGGTAGAATAGGAATGTATGGATAACTGAAAGCATGAACACAAGGAGAATGTGAAAATTTACTAGGATGACAGATTAAGAAAAATTATACAACGATTGGTCAACCATGAGCTTAAAATATACTTCCCTGCAGTGAAGAGGATGTGTCTGATTGCACGCTATTATGAAAATGGAACTTGGATGACTAAACTTATTTCAAGAGATAAGAGAGCAATAAAGCACAGAAGACATTTCAAAGTTATGGAAATTTTACACTATCATCATCATGTACTGGAAACTTGGGCTGTGTCAAAATTTAATTAAACCCCAGATAATTTAAGTTTAAAATGTTTTGTGTGGACATCATGTATTTCACATCACACTGATACAGAGTATCTTCTAATTCTACCTGCAAGACAGACTTATTCAAGACCACGATTGTGTACCAGTCATGTGAAATGCCCGTTCATTGTAGTGTCAGTCCGGTTTAAAATGTTCAAATTTAAAAAAAAAGTTTTTTTTGAGACTTGTGACTGTTGCACAAACTTCCCGCAGCTTATACAGACAAATAAACCACTGCTGATTTTAGCCATTTTTGCGGCTGTTGGCCAACTCAGCCCAAGCATACAATAAAGGATACAGCATACAAAGCAAGGGAATAGCAGAGTAACATCATGGTTTCAATGTTTTTATTACTCTTTTTTAAATTAGAATTTACACTCGGGAACACTATATTAGGTACACCTTGTTAGTAAAGAAAGGACTCCGTACTGCCTTCAGAACCACTTTAATTCTTTGTGGCACAGATTCAACAAGGTGCTGGAAACCCAAAAAGTTGAATCTGTTCATCTGGACGTAGCGTTTTTTAGTGGGAGAAACGTTTCGTCACCAACTGGTAACTTCTTCAGTCTCAGTCTTCTTCAGAAGTTACCAGTTGGTGACAAAACGTTTCTCCCACTAAAAAACGCTACGTCCAGATGAACAGATTCAACTTTTTGGGATTCTTTTACCTGGATTATTGAGCATGCATCAAGAGAAGGTGCTGGAAACATTTCTCAGAGATTTTAGTCCATATTGGCACGATAGCATCACACAGTTGCCGCAGATTTGTCGGCTGCACGTTCATGATGCGAATCTCTCGTTCCACCACATCTCAAAGATGCTCTGTTGAAGTGAGATCCAGTGACTGTGGAGGCCATTTGAGTACAGAGAACTCACTGTTATGTTCAAGAAACCAGCTTGAGATGATTTGAGCTTTGTGACATGGCATGTCATCCCGCTGGAAGTACCATCAGAAGATGGGTACACTGTGGTCATAAAGGGATGGACATGGTCAGCATGGATGGATCCACGCTTTCATGTTTTTTTTTTTTTTTGTTTAACACCAAATTTTGA
>VUQS01017142.1:24314-73943 GCA_015108495.1 Heterochromis multidens | reverse complement strand
TCAGTGATGAGGACGTACACATCCTGGACAGGGAGGAACGCTGGTTTGAACGGGGAGTCAAGGAGGCCATTTACGTGAAAAGGGAAAGACCATCTGTGAACCGAGGAGGGGGCCTAAGGGTACATCTGTCACCATCTTACAATGCTGTGATTGCAGCCATTCCCCAATCTCTGTGAATGGTACTCATGGCCATTGATCAATGGTCATGACAATTTGCATACTAATGATCATGAAACTGACCTCATGGCCCATTGTTAGTCAATGGTGCTAGTTTCGGTCATTATGCAAATGTACTGTTTATAAGGTTGGGGAAGCCTGCAGTCAGCTGAGACTGAAGAAGTCACCAGAGGTGACAAAACGTTTCTCCCACTAAAAACGGTACGTCCAGATGAACAGATTCAGCTTTTTGGAATTACCAAAATCTTTTTTTTTTTAAGTTTCTGTAATGGTTAATCCACCAGTATGTGCGAGTTATTTAGTGGTTGAATGTTATGCTTAAGTCCAGTGTGCCGGCTAAAATTTGGGCATAAAAACAGGAATTCAGTTCAGTGAATTCAGCAATTTTTTTTGTTTTAAACAAGTTTTTGACAGATTTCTAAAATATTTGTGTTTTCTTGTTTTTATGACAGTCTAATAAACAATTGTTTAAGCGCTGAATTTACTGTTGTGGTCATGGGGCAGTAGCCTAATCAGAGATGCCCAGACCTTCTCTCCGGCCACTGCCTGTTGCTCCTCTGAGGAGGACACTGGATGCTCCCAGACCAGTCAAGAGCCATAATCTCTCCAGTGTGTCCTGGATCTGTCCAGTTTAACACCTCACCTAGGAAGCATGCTAGTCAGATGCTCAAACCATTTCAGCTGACTCCTTTCAGTGTTAAGGAGCAGCAGCTCTACTGTGAACCCCACCAAAATGTGAAAGCTCCTCACCCTCTTTGTAAGGGTGAGCCTAGACACCCTTTAGATGAAGCTCTTGTATCCTTGATCTCATTTTTTCTGTTACTACCCACAGCTTGTGGCCATGGGTGAGGGTAGGAACGTAGATCAACCCGTTAATTGGGAGTGTAGAGTCCGCATCACTACAGTTACTGCACTGATAAAATGTAATATATGATAATAGGATAAAATAATAGGAATTAATTTTAACATAGAAGTTAAAATACATTTCAAAAGCTAGCAAGGGTCCATTGAAGGACATTAGTAATTTTTATTGTGGGACTTGAGGATCAAGGACTAGTACAAGTCAGGATATCGTTTCCTCTGTTGCATTCATTTTGGCCATTTTTAAAAATCTTTCCTTGAACCTAGAGAAACTGCAATACTAAGTTACTGACGTACCCCTTAAATTTAAAAAATGACTTTTTGATTTACAGAGTTAGGAACAGTATAACTAAAAATTTAGTCCAACCTACAAACCAGCAGCAGCAGATCTGTTTAGGAGCTCTGATGCTTGTTCTGGTGGCACTCCTTCTATGGCATAACCTACAGAAACAGAATGACACATTTATTGTTAAATACATTAAAATAAATTAAGCCATAGTATCTTAAAATAATATAATTTTCACTTATTTCATTAATTAAATCACTGTTGCAGAGTTCTTACAACAGTAAAACATTACAATGTGCTACTATCTCATAGTAAAGAATGTAATGTGCAGAAAAACCATGGAATGAAGGAAATGAAAGAGAGAAGTCCAGGAAAAAGAGGGAAGGGGGTTTATATTTAGATTAGTTGTAACTTTTCTCGCATTCATCATTTTCCTCGTGTGACAGAAAGCGAAGCAGTATTATACCTTTGGCGAGGACGAGGAGTTTGAGTGTGTCACTGGGTTTGAGTTCGAGGGCTTTCAGTACATCAACTGCCTTCCTGATGGAACTTGGAGTCAACCAAGTGGGAGATGCATCAGTAAGTCTATTTTCCAATTAAACCGGTGCACAGTTATCTTAGTGATTCACTACAGCATGTCCATATTTAATTCTCCTTAACACAAGAAACTGTGAGGAGTAACTCAAGGATTAGCTGCACTTGACGCCTATGTCCTGTAACCTGTAGGGAGGATTTGCCTCCCTCCTGACATCCCTGATGGCACGAGTCTGTCCCCCAGCAAAGAAGAGTACAGAGTGGGTGAAGTGGTGCGTTTGGACTGCAATGAAGTGGGCCTGCATCCGCTGCCACGAGGCTCCTACAAGTGCGGTGACAGTCTCACCTGGGAGCCTCCGATACCTGCTGAACTACGCTGCACTAACGGTACACTACACTGCTGGAGAAAATGGTGACCCTACTGGGTTGAGTTTCCAAATTTTGAGTTTTGATAAAGATGTGAAATCAGGAAGGACTCTGATATCCAATACTTTTCATACAGGTGTATTATTCAGTAGGTAGAACTCGGATTGGCTGGAGATACCTCTAAAGGTTGTACCACCAGCCAGTCAGAGGTGTGGTTATGGCTTTATAGCCTGCAAAAAAAAATGTATTTGAAGAAATATAAGTTTTGGTGAATAAAATAGCGTACACACTTCTGGATCTTTAGCTACTTTACAAGATTTGATAAAGGAAAAGTTCCTGGAATTGGCCTTTAAAAGTCAAAAATGTTATCTGATTTGAAATTTGGCAGATGTCCCATTCAAGATCATCTTCTTGTGTACGTGTGTACGTGTTCACTCCTCACTTGACTTGCTGCCTTTTGGCTTGGGAACTTTGGATTCTTTCTCTGGAAACTGGTGGAAAAGTGCTCGACTGTACAAGTTTAAGGTCTGCGGTGAAATTGCAGAGAGCACAGTGTAAGTCAGGGGTGTTAAACTCATTTTTACATTGTAGAAAGCCATACAGCCTACTTTGATTTTAACTGGGCCAGAATAGTAAAGCTATTGCCTAATAACTTATATAAAAAACACCAAATTATTTGCCTTGCTTTCAGTGTAAAGAAGTTTAACTACACATTTAAATCCTGAGATGTCTTCAGAAAAAGAACTGCAATTTCAACAATATCTTTCAGTTTTTTCTACATAATAAAGAAATGCTACTGTAGTAATACCCATCAGCACTTCGGCTCTTTGGGTGCAGCTCACTGGACTTTATCTTATAATTAAAAAACTTTTATGGATCCACAGTAAAAAGAAAATTCCTAATATTCTGTATTAAATAGAGAAAAAACAGGATCCAATTCTGTTATTTATTGGTTTATCTATTATTTACTTACTTTAGTGTATGTGAGGCGATGAGTGATGTCTGTGTTAGTAAGAAGGCTGTAAAACCAACAAAAATACACAAAAAATGTCCAGAATTTTTGCCCTCCTCCTTTGTAATTTTCACATTTTCCAAAACCATCCAATGGGGCAGATTGGACCCTTTGGCAGTACAATTGTGGCCCCCGGGCCATATGTTTGACAACCCCAGTGTAAGTGGTCAGAAGGAGAATTCCAGGCAGTCATCTAAAAACAGCAGCAGAGCTGGAAGCTGTCCGCTCGTGTCCCAAATGACGACTTTGACCAGCAGATCAGCCAAATTTAAAGGTTTTTGTTTTTTGTGGACCTGTCAAGCTACTTATATTTTGTATGAAATATACTTGGTTTCTGCTGTTTCTGTGTATGTGCTGTGTGTAGAGGAACCATTTGTTCCTGATACTCAGTGTGGTCCAGGACAGAAGCTACAGAACTCTCGCTGTGTCTGTGTCCCACGGGAGAGCTGCCTGTAAGTTTTTGTGATTGAACTGGTCTTTAATACATTTGAACACATCTTTCCATGTTTAATGTTTAGATCTTCTTATTTTTAAATGTTATATACTTTTACTTTTTGTTTTACTCATCAATTTAGATATATAAATATCCTCAGTTTTTATGAAACTAAATTCTTTGAAAAGTTACACAGCCCTGTGTGTGTGTTCAGTTCACAGCCGGAGAATCTCTGCATCCTGAATGTAGACATTGGCGTCACCGTGCCAATGTCACTCTGCTCCTTCCATGCTGGTCGCTGCCATGGTGACCCGCTGTTCTTCGTCAGCGACGGTGTATGTGATGTGGGCAATTTGGCCAAACTGGAGTGGGCCATGTTCAGGGCCAACATGTCCTCTAAGAGCTCTGTTCAGGAGCCTTGTGATCTTGACACTTGTTATGAGTGGGAGATCTGCTCTGGTGAGTTTCATCTAATGAGGCTCTTAGTTTAATAGGACATTAAAGTGTCAAGATCCCAAATAAATGACCTAACTAACTCACGTCTGTCCCCCAGTCTTTAAGAAGTGTGAGTGCAGAGCTGCTCGGGAGTGCCCCAGAGTGAAAAAGCACATGTTCTGCATAAAGCTGACCAGGCTCCAGAGGACTCGCAGCATGGACCTTTGTTCTATGGCCGCACTCAAATGTTCTAAGTATGAGTTTATAATTCTCAATGAAGGCGAATGTGAGTCGTGATGACCCTTTAAAGCTTTTCTGCTGCATTATACTCAGCAGCTGGATTCATGAAACACTGAATGTTTACAACAGCATTCAACACACATATAGTTTTAGACCTTATTGTGCACTACAAACACCAATTTAAAGACATACACTGCGAACCTTGACAGAAAAAAAGCAAACTAAATTTCATAAAGTAAAAAATGTTACAGTGTGCAACTACAATCAGACTCTCAGCAAATTTGTTGCAGAGTTGCAACTTTTACCAATGTATTTGGTAAAAGTAAATAAAGTAAAATTCCTATTAAAATTCCAGTTTTCACAGGAAATGTTTGTGACAATAAGATCATTTTCATGGCTTGGATCATAATAACCTCCTGGTTCCCAAATATCTGCTTCTTCAATTTAAACATTGAATGAACATGCTTGTGTACACAACATTTTTAACAACCTCTCCCAATGGGCAGCAAAACACTGAGCTCAAAATGTCATTTGCTACCTGCAGGTTAGCGCTAAAAACACAATGAGCTCACCTTTGTCTTATTCTGAACTGCTATAGTGCCACATCTGGTTTAACCTCAGAGTAGCACCCAGCTTTTTAGACTATTAATGTCAGGTCCAGTCACTTTTCAATAACCTCACTTTAGTGATAGTATATAACGAATGAGGCCTTTTTAAAAATCAAATCTGACCAATGTGTGAAGGAGGAAGAATGGAGCAGCAGTCTGTCAGTCAAGTCTAAATCCAGGTATTTTTACACTTGCTAAATGTACTTCACATGTAAAAATAAAAACGTAAAATTGTAACGTTGTCTGTGTTTATTTTTACTGCAGCACTTGCTCATCTCTTACCTTTATTAGACTGTAAAGACTCATTGTTCAGCTGCTCATTAATGCAAATTTCTAATCAGCTTATCAATCACATGACAGCAATTCAATGCATTTAGGCATACAGACCTGCTAAAGTTCAAACTGAGGATCAAAAAGGGCAAGAAAGGTGATTTAAGTGGCTTTGAACGTGGCATGGTTGTTCGTGCCAGACGGACTGGCCTGAGTATTTCAGAAACTGCTGATCTACTGGGATTTTCCCACAGAACTATCTCTACAGAGAATGATCTGAAAAAGAGAAAATATCCAGTGAAAAAAAACTGCCTTGTTGATGCCAGAGGTCAGAAGAGAATGGGCAGACTGCTTAGAGCTGATAGAAACGAAACAGTAACTCCAATAACCACTCATTACAACCAAGGTGTGCAGAAGAGCATCTCTGAATGCACAACACATCAAACCTTGAAGCAGATGGGCTACAGCAGCAGAAGACCACACCGGGTGCCACTCCTGTCAGTTAAGAACAGGAAACTGAGGCTACAATTCACATGAGCTCACCAAAATTGGACAATAGAAGATTAGAAAAACATTGCATGGTCTGATGAGGCTCGATTTCTGCTGCAACATTCAGATAGTAGTGTCAGAATTTGGCATAAACATCATGAAAGCATGGACCCATCCTGCCTTGTATCAACACTTCAGGCTGCTGGTGGTGTAGAGGTGTGGGGGATATTTTCTTGGCACACTTTTGGCCTCTTAGTACCAGCTGAGCATCATTTAAACAGCACAGCCTGCCTGAGTATTGTTGCTGACCATGTCCATCCCTTAATGATCACAGTGGTTGCTTCCATCAGAATAAAGCACCGTGTCAAAAAGCTCAGAAAATCTTAAACTGGTTTCTTGAACATGACAATGAGTTCACTGTCAAATCTCCATGAGATGCATTAAAGAGTATTTAAACAGGTGTACTTAATGAAGTTGTTGGTGAGTGTATATAAAATGAAGACTACAAGCACTATAGTATTTGAAGATAAGTGTGTATTCAGAGGACTGAGGTACTGAATTTCTTCTCTATGGACATTAAAATCATAAAATCATTACATGCTCTAATACATGCATAGAGAAAACCATTCTGACTTAATCTGTATTTACAAATCATAATGCAAATTGTCTGCTTTAAAAATGTAATGGCTCTTCCAACAGAAGAATAACTCCTTTGAATATATGATATTGTAACAAAATCATGAGAATGAAAATATTCAGAAAAATGTTTTATTAACTTTCTGTATATAACTAAAACAAGCAATAAAAAAAACAAGCATTAATCTGAATTGAAAAATATATAAAACGTGCCAGAATGAAACGTTTGTGTGTATGTAAAGTGTCAAAATGCTCAGTGACAAAAAACAAAACAGCCATCTTTATTCTGGGCAGGCATCAATGCCGGTCACGTTGACCTGCTCTCCAGCACAACGCCTGGCCCCCACCTCACATTCAGTCATGGTCACATGAGCGCTGCCATCACCGGAGCTGACGCAGAGTGGAGCAGAGTCTTTAGGGCACTCTGATGCGTTCCTGCATATGCATTTTCTCTCCGATTCTACAATTGAAAAGCACAATGATTATATACAGTATCCTTATGCAGTCACATATACATACTTTTTTGGGTTTTATTTTGGTAAAACATGATGGCAAAAATTCATCTAGAGGAGACTCACCTTGACAGATTGTCCCCGGTTGGCAGTCCTCGCAGGATGTAAACCTCTTTTCTGGCCACCCACAGTCGCTATAGCTGGCCAATGCAAAGTTCTGCCCTATACATCGCAGAGCTCCAAGCTTACAAACATCTAGTACCATATTGCGGTTTCCACGAAGTCTGGCACACAGCTGCAGAGAAGTACTAAAAGAAGACAATATGCAGCAATAGGCAGAATTTTAAATAGGTTTTGTAAAGAGAAGGATTTCCAGCATTTCAGTGTGCTAAGTGCAGAAATGGATATCAGCTTACGTGCACTGATTTGGCATTTTACAGACACACTTGTTCTTTCCTACAGTCTCCCACAGTTTACACTTCAGGTTGGAAGGAGGAGAGGGAGCTGTGGGGGCTGAGGAAAACATACAGAACGCAGGATTAGTGCCTTCAAATAGATATTTGAGCAGATATAATTAACATTTATAACCACAACTGCTCATATGACCACTTGTATGTTACATGAACATGCAGGCAATTAAAACTTGATTGCCGTTTCACTTAGATTATCTTCACATACCCGTTTTTCTCCAAGCAAACAACTATTTCAGTGAAAAAAGGGACCTAAAGACTAAATGCATCCTTACATGCCCAGCACCAAAAAGCAGTCAGACAAAGTTAGTGACTGATTAGTGCTAGAAAATACTGGAATATATAACAGAGAGAGATAGAAATCACCCTCAAAGAGCAAAAAGAAGAGTGAGATGAAATGTATTTTACCTGCTTTACACTGAACATCAGCAGAAGGAGACCACTGCAGACTGGGACTGCAGATAATCTCAGACACCTCTCTGTCTATTACTGACCCCTGAGGGCAGGACAGGAACACTCGGTCTCCAATGTCATAGGCCTCTTTAGTTGGTGTGGCTATAACTAAACTGTTGAGTGAGGGAAACCCACATGTAGAGCCTGGAACAGGAAGAAGATTTTTGAGCATCAGGAAGTGAGAAATACAGCAACACTGTAATTCCAATACAGTTCCTGACAATGGAAAAACTTGGAATGTGAACATCTTCAAGGTTTCACTCAGTTCTGAGAAGCTGGGACCTGATTTTACTCCATCTAACAAGGATGAGATAGGGTTTGTGTTCCTGCTGTGGGGCCCTGTTCAGCACGTCACTATGTCCAAAACTCAAGTGGATATAAAGCAGGAGGAGGTAAAAGTGCTATTAGTGAAAGTGAGGTACAACTTTAAGGCAAAGAGTATAAGGATGTGAAACCTGTTGGCACATCAGCTGCCAGTGTTTGTGTTCTCTCTGTGGGTTGGTCCCACAAACTGTATATGAAAGATGGACATAGTCACCCATTGGTTAATGAAGTTCCGCTATGAAGCCTCAAGCTAAGTGCTTTGACCATCACCATCATGTCTGTGTGTTTTGAACCTGTTGTGACAAGCGAGGAGCAGCTCATATGCCAACAAGCACACTCATGACCTGGACAATCCTCTTTTCAAGCCCTAGTAAAGATCCATCCATCCAACCATCTATCCATTTTCTTCCACTTATCCGGGGCCGGGTCGCGGGGGCAGCAGCCCAAGCAGAGAAAGCCCAGACTTCCCTCTCACCAGCCACCTCCTCCAGCTTATCCGGGGGAACACTAAGGTGTTCCCAGGCCAACCGAGAGATATAATCTCTCCAGCGTGTCCAGGGTCTGTCCCAGGACCTCCTCCCAGTGGGACTTGCCCGGAACACCTCACCGAAGAGGTGCCCAGGAGGCATCCTTGTCAGATACCCGAACCACCTCAATTGGCTCCTTTTGATGTGGAGAAGTAGCGGCTCTACTATGAGCCCCTCCCGGATGGCTGAGCTCCTCACCCTCTCTCTAAGAGAGAGGCCAGCCACCCTTCGGAGAAAGCTAATTTCTGCTGCTTGTATCTGCGATCTTGTTCTTTCGATCACTACCTAAAGCTCGTGACCATAGTAAAGATGATAATTTATAAAATTAACTTAATCTTTTATTCAATAAGACCTGAAAATCGCAATTAAGCCCATGAAGTCATCAGAAAGTTTCTTGATGGATTTCACACACTAAGGAAACTGAGGGTTATCTTTCCATACACTTCTATACAACCAGAAGTTGTATAGAAGGCACAGGTTTCATACACTATTAAATACTGGCACAAAAATAGCCTGATGTGCAAGATGTTGAATGCTTGGGCCCAAAATAAACAGGCCATGACAACTGATTGTGTTGTCCCACAAAGACAGTGTATCACATCTGAGAGAGCTCATGATAGCGACCATTGTGTAGTCTGTTGTGTGACCCAGCCAAGTCATCAGGTGCGAGGGCCAGGATTCTGATTTTGGAAGAGCCAGAGTAACTTGGGCTGGGCCATGTAATTGTAGAAGTTAATGTTAATACTACTGCTTCTATTTATTACAAGCAGGTACACTTGGAAATCAGCTCTGTATTGTCTCAACAAACAACAAATTCAGGCGTGGCTGGATAGGTAATATCCAGTTCCCTCTTTTGCTTTCTGCACAGACTGAGTGCAACCAGAACCTGCTTAATTGTGACTATTCAATTATATTTAAGCTATAAGCTGACTACAAATTGAATTTTTTTTCAGGCTCACAGATTCGCCATGCTCATGTGAAGGAATCTCTTTATACATACTGAACAATTGACACTGGACCAAAGACTTAAAAATACTTGACTTCAGGGAAATCTTTGAAAAGTACTAATAAATGACCACATGCACAAAAAACTCATCACTCGTTTCTCGGCCAGTGGTTACATTTTCACAGACGTTTTTGGGATAACCTGCTAGCAAAGGAAAAAACAAGACACAAAAAACAATCTTGTTTGTGAAGTGAAGACATACTTTTACAAACCCTCGCTCCTGTGCTCCACTTCTGGTTTTCAGCACATGTTGCTACAGCATTTCCACTGAGGTAATACCAGTCTATGCAGGAGTACTCCACCGTGTTTCCCACCAGGTAAAAATCTCTGGGATTCTAAGAAAAAAAATCACAGAAAAGCGCATTCATTCTTAGCCCGATACATTTAAAGAAGATTTTCTGTCCCAAAAACCAGGGAAAGAGGACTCAAAAGTGGACATTAACAGAAATATCAGCTGCACAGCCTCACCTGAACAAATCCATTCCTGAGGTTTGGAGGAGGCCCACAGGTTTTTGGTGGAGTTGTAGAAAGACTGAAGCACTGAGGCTCCATCATCCTGAGAGCAAACAGTTTACACTTAGATGACTCTGATACCCCTGAAACGAATGTCACTGGATTGGATTAGTTTGTAATATCAAACTAAATCCAAGTCAAAATCTATAACTGGAGCCAAGTTATTAGGGACATCACACAGAACTTTGTAAACCTCAAGATGTACATAAATAAAAACTTTTATTGTTTTTTTTAAACTGTTATATTTTATATATTTTTTAACTGATATTTTGATTAAGGTACATTTATCATCCTAATAAATAGGAAAAAAAAAGTTTGTGTCCTTACTGTAAGTATTGGATGTCTGGGTCTTCACAGGGCTTCTGTTCCACCTGCAGTCCAGTGCAATGGCGTCCACCTCTGCTGGGGGCGGGGTTGTTGCAGCTTCGGGTTCTTGACCTTTGACCTCCGGAGCAGGATCCCCAGGAAGACCAGCAGCTCCAGCTGCCGTGGATCACCCCTGAAGGAAATGGAGACAGCTTCAATTTCCTGTTCTGTCTTGTTTGGGAAGGAGTTTGGACGGCACCATGACATAAAATTTTTAACATTTTTATTAGAATAGTATCAAATCAGCTCCAAAGATTGGTAAGTTTTGACCCCTTGACCCCTCGGTATTTTATGGTCAGTTACCTGGTTGTTCTCCGATCACAGCCCCGTTCTCGCAGGCTCGTCCCGAGGTTCCCGGGCGGCAGAGACAGCGACATTCGGAGCCCGTCAGAAGTGGCTGACCGTTGTTCTGGCACGGCCGGCAGTGACAGGGATGCTCCTCTGCCAGGTACTCCTCTGTGGCCCTTTTCAAGTGAAGCTTCTTCAGTCCTGCACACTGCACTTCCTTAACCAGCTCATACAGGGGGCGCAGCTGAAATACAAATTTATAATGTACATGTGAATGTGCATGTAGATAGAAAAAGAACACATGGATTATAAGGGACTTAAAGACATTCAAAACATATTATAAACAAAATCCTTCAGGGAGGATAATCACTGATCATGAAAAGAAGCCAAACTGTATCTCCTTTACTGCAAGTATATAGCTAACAGAAGTCAAGCCTAATCAATAACCAGTCATTTCTAACCATTTCCACACTGCACTGCACTGCAGCCCTGAGCTTATACCATTACTTGATAATACCTGGCAGGGCTGGACGTAAGAACACAAATCCATCCATCCATTCATCTGTTTTGCTACAGCAACTCAGTTGGATCAGACATTAAACTGTCTTTACCCTGCCAGCCGATGTGAGAATAGTGCAGATAATACACAGAGTGTGAGTAAACGTCTTGTGCCCTACCTCCAGCTCACTTTACCCAGGCAGGTTCCTCACCTAACCCAGAGTATTTCCAGTAATGATAAAGCATCTAATGCTTTTCCAGTTGTATGCTACATGTGAGAAAAGGCAACTTTGGAAAAGATCCGGACATGTGTGTGGAAACAGTTAACTAAACCCAAAGCCTAATCTTTCCCTTCATTTGCATCTATCTGTTAGAGTTTCTGCCTCAGGTAAAGAGTCACTTGAATTGGATGAAGTCTTACAACAAAACAGAGAATAGGCAGAAAAAAATAGATGTTCCCACCCCATGTTATACCTTCTGGTTTATGACTTCGGGGAAGTCTTTGACAGATGAGGCCCAGTTATCATAAACTTCTCCATTAGCTTCTGGGTTTTCCAGATCCAGAACAGTCAGGGCACTTATGAGTCCTAGATCTCCTCCAAACACATTGACCTTAATGGGCATCTTGGTAACACTGTTTCCTGTGGAAAGTAAGCTCAGTTTAATTCATTTATTTGATTTCTTTGACCCTCTATGGGGCACTACATGTGGTTTGAAAGTCTGAATATGAAATCTTTCACTCACCGTAGCTGCTTGACAAAGATTTTGTCAGTTTTTCACAGACAGTTTTGACTTTTTTCCTGAAGAGACGGCGCTTCACTTTCCTCCAACACCTCTGGTACTCTATATCTGTTGTACCTTTTCACAAAGAAGTCAGGGTCAAGAACTTGATCAAACATTCAGAATCTATGAGCAATTTAAGTCTACCAGGAAAACAGTTTTTGGAATCCATTTTATATACACTGCTCAAAAAATTAAAGGAACACTTTGAAAACACATCAGAGCTCAATGGGAAAAAAAAAATCATGCTGCATATCTATACTGACATCTATACTGATACCGTTAGTAATGAGATGATGTCATATCATTTGATGGAAATGAAAATTATTACCCTACAGAGGGTGAATTCAAAGACACCCCGTGAAAAGGCTAGTCCATTTTGCCCAAATTTAATTGCAGCAACTCAAAATGGTACTCAGTAGTTTGGATGGTCCCCACGTGCTTGTATGCATGCCTGACAACATTGGGGCATACTCCTAATTAGATGACAGATGGTGTCCTGGGGGATCAGATCTGGACCAGGGCATCACTGAGCTCCTGGACAGGCTGAGGTGCTCAGGGTGAACCTGCTCTCATCTGTGAAAAGCATAGGGTGCCAATGGTGGACCTGCCAATTCTGGTATTCTGTGGCAAATGCCAGTCGGGTTCCACGGTGCTGGGCAGTGAACACAGGGCCCACTAGAGGACATCGGGCCCTCAGGCCACCCTCATGAAGTCTGTTTCTGATTGTTTAGTCAGAAACATTCAAACAAGTGACCTGCTGGAGGTCATTTTGTCCAGCTCTCCTAGAGTAAATGCCTGTCTCCTGGAATCTCCTCCATGCTCTTGAGACTGTGCTGGGAACACAGCAAACCTTCTGGCAATGGCACGTATTGATGTGCCATTCTGGAGGAGCTTGACTACCTGTGCAACCTCTGTAGGGTCCAGGTATTGCCTCATCCAACCAGAATGCAAAACTACTGAAAAAAGAGTCAGAAAACATGAGGGAAAAATGTCAATGGCCTCCACCTGTAAAGCCATTGTTTTGGGGATTGTCTTATTGTTGCCCCTCTAGTGCATCTGTTGTTAATTTCATTAACACCAAAGCAGCTGAAACTGTTTAATAACCCCCTCTGCTACTTATCTGACCAGATCAATATCCCAGAAGTTTAATTGACTTGAATCTATACTCTGATTAAAAAATGTTCCATTTAATTTTTTTGAGCAGTGTATAATGCATCTGTATTATTTTAAGTTTAGTGAAATGTTTGGTGTCATTAATACCAAAAGTTCTTACTAGTTGATGCGAGTGCCTGACGGTCTAACTCCAACAAGGCTTGGTATTCGCCTCCAAGTGAGCCCTCAGAGAGGTAGTGTGTGCCGTACTTCTGCAGCACCTGGCGGTAGGCCGAGTAGTCGTATGTGAAGGGCAGCGAGGACAAGGCCTTCCAGAAGCCTTCGGACAGAGTCAGATACTTGGGGGCAGAGTTTTGAAACTGGGCCAGCTCCACTTTATTCTTCAGAATTATAAGTCTGTAGGCCTGGATGATAGATGTGGAAGGAAAAACTTGAGCAAGCTGCCAACAGAGCCCACGTACTGATCTGGGCCAAGCTTCAGTTTGCCTATCTCACTGGAATTACAGAATTGACATAAGCAGTGTTTGTGTATAAACACCTTGTTGTCTGTAACCTCCTTGTGAAACGTGCGACGGTCATGCCCCACCAAGGAGTTGGCCTGAATGTGCTGTACATAGGACCAAGAGCTCTCATAGGATTCATCGCTCTCTTCATTGTCTACTGTCACCTGCAGCACAAACAAAGACATCAGAGTTCAGTATTTGCTCAAATCAGAGTGGCAGCGGTAAGGACATCTTCTCATATCAGCTCCATGTTGTTCAGGCTGTCAGTCAGCTCACATTTCAACAACTGCAGGCCGGATTTCCATGGAATTTTCTGCAGTTATTATCCCCAGAGAATGATTCCAACTGACTTTTCCTCAAATGCCAGCATACAGTGCAAATTTGTCACTTTTGGTGAACTTTTTCCTGCAACTACTTTATTTCAAAACAGGATGAATAAAAATGAATGAAATCAGTGTTGTTAGTTTGAGCATGCTTTTATTATCTTACGGCATTATTCAAAAGGGTCAGCTCACCAACTTATATTTTCCATAAATACTATAGTTTCTTGTTCAGCTCACCTCAAAGTTGTATCTGAGGATGTTGTGTGGCAGTCTATAAAAGACTTTGTGGTCACCGCTGAACACCTTCCTGCACTGCCCTCCAAAGCTCTGAGTGTTGATCACACCTGCTCTCAGTTTCCCTGTTAGCACGTCGTACCTGCAAAACATGACACAATCACTTAATGACTTTAAAAAACAAGAACTGGGTGCACAAGTTTGAATTTATTTTGGATTTTTTTCTAATCCACACAGGGTCAAAATTATACATACAGGCTCAAATATATACATACACCTCCACTAACATTTGGTTAAATGTCCCTTAGTTGCACCTTGACCAGATGTTTTTGGTAGCCATCAACAAGCTTCTGGCATAATTCTGGCTGAAAATTTGACTACTGTTATTGCAAAATTGGTAGAGGTAATTTAAATTGGTTGGTTTCCTGACATGGACCCGGCTTTTAAGCATAGTCCACAGATTTTCAATAGGACTGAGGCCGGTGCTTTGGGAAAACCATTAAAGAAACTTAACGTTAGCCTGCTTTATCCATTCCAAAACCAGTTTTGATGTATGTTTGGGATCATTGTCCTGTTTGAACAACCATTTGTATCCAAGTTTCAACCATCTAGCTGTTGATTTGAGGTGAAGATGAAGAATTTGGAGGTAGTCCTCCATCTTCATTATCTCGTCTTACCACAAAATGTTTCTCCAGAAGGCATTTGGCTTGTTCATGTGGGCAGCTGCAAATTTCAGTCAAGTTTGAAGGTGTCGATTTTGGAGCATGGGCTTCTTTCTTGGTCTGCACCTGCTGGTGATCCAGCAGTTTCCAGTTCATAGCAGGCTTGAGCCTTGGTGGTTCCTGGGTTGTTCCTGAACATCCTAACCGATTTCCTCTCATCTGAGGGTGACAGTTTGGGTCTTTTTTCAGACCTCGGCAAAGTGCTGATACATCCAAATAACTTGTACTTACGTATAACTGTTTGAACTGATCTTTGATCTTTGAATCTGCAGTTGTTTAGAAATGGCTCCAAGAGACATTCTCAACTTGAGGAAATCTAAAATTCTCCTTCTTAGATCTTCACTGAATTCCTTGGACTTTCCCATTGTTCTGAGTATTGGTCAATCCAATGAGTCATTTGTCAAACAAATCATTTTTATGCTGGCAAAGAGAAACTACCAGTTATAGTCAATCATGAGCACTAATGAGAATTTAATAGGCCTTGGCCTTGTCAAGTTAAAAGACACTGTAGAACCTTCAACACCATATATTGAAAGATTTAGGTGAGTCTTTGTATATATTTGAGCCTGTATGTACACTTTTGACCCTGTGTGGATTAGAGAAAATCTATATATTCTCCTTCCCAAAAATCATATGCTGATCTACAATCACATTCCTGGTGTTGGGAGTTGTAGTTACTTACCCTTGGCCTGTGAAGTCAGAGTTGGGAGGTGTTTTGTCAAGATCACATGTGACCTGGCTGTTGTCTTCATTGCAGTTTCGCTCATCTAGACCGTCCTCACAGTCCTGGTCTCCGTTACACACCAGAGACTGGCTGATACATTGACCTGCATCAAGGTTTCAGTAAAGAGTTTCTCAAACATTGCAAAAGACACTAGATAAAAAGAAGACTTTTGAATCATTTGTGGCATTATTTATTTATTCTGCAACTTACCAGAGGTACAACGGAACCTGTCTCCACAGCCTGTTGCCAGGGGACATCTTTTCTGTGGGACACACGCTTGTGTTTGAGTGGCCTCTCCTGAGCATGGCACACCGCCAAACTGGGCGTACACCTCCACATGCCGAGTTCGTACCTGTAAACGAAATTATTTGAAACATGAATACTGCTTTTTTTTTATGACATCCAATTGTCTATCTCATATAGAGTGCACTAGTTACACTCTTTAGCCTGCCTACAACTGCTGTTTATCTGTAAGCTGCTTTGCAACCCACCTCCACCCCAGTTCTTCCTTTCAGGCTGTATCTGACTTCATAATTGTCAAATCCTTTGTCACTGATTCCCGCTCTGTTTTGTGATGGTCTTGCTTCTGCTAAAATTGCTGCAGATGGAAACATTACTCCTCTTTTGACTATAGTGGTTCTGACTAAACTGTAGCCATCTGAGTTTAAAGAAAAGAATGGAGAACTCTCACTGTGTGTTTCCTCACACAGTGCTGAGGCCTACCGTTTGAGTGGGCCTGAGGATTACACAAAATACAAATCACAGTCTGCTTAATGGACTGTGGGCATCAGATGTCACTGAAAATGTGACTGCTGTGTAAACAATTTGTGCGTGTGCTGCATTCATTACATCACAGCATAGGGACAAAAACATGTTCATACACTGACCAAACTGTGTAGAAATAATGCACACCTTGGGAAGAAACACTGGTCTCCATAACATTTTAGTAAGACTTGGCTTTACAGTGAAGATCAGAAGAAAGAACAAAACCTTGTAGGCTGATCTTTGCCTATATCTAAATAAAAAGTTGTTGCATCATAGTTTAACCATTTTTTACACTGGGGATAAATTCTTTGTGAAATTCTAAAACTAATACTTTAAATAATATTTCTGCTAAAAACCAATCCTGATGTGGCTTATTTTCCTTTTGCTCTTGTTCATGTCCTCTTTTGTGCCGAGGTAACAAATAACTGAAGGCTAACTGAACCGTTTTAAAGTGTTACAGCTCTTCATCAATCAGTCTTTAAACATTTAGCAAGAATAAAATTGATGTGACACAACAAATCAACATTTTGGGCAATGTGACTAAAATGTTCTTTTGTCAACAACTTTGAAATTGGCTGATACTGATATTCAGTATTAATGTATTGTTTGACACATGTGTGTGAGACTGGTTGAAAACTACAGCAAATGACTGCAAGCTTTTATCCAGCAAAAAGGATACACAACTGACTATTAGAATCAGGGGGCTAAAAATTTGGATCCTGGTAGTTTTGGGGATTTTGTGAAATAATTTTGTTTCTGTGTGCAAAGTAAAATAATGTAAGCATCCAAAACAAAACTGGGATGTTTGGAAAAGCTGTGTTAAAAAATTCCTTGCTCTGTTTAACAGCACATGGGAAATATTTTTTAAAAATGAAATTTTCATAGGGGGGCTAATAATTCTGTCCTCATCTGTAAATACAGGGGAAGCAGTTCTGATGTACCTTTGTACTTGTGCAGCCATCACACTCAGACCACTCTCCATAAGGTCCCCATCTGCAGTTTACAGGCTGCTGACACCTGAGGATGAGGATGTATTCATTGCAAAGCACTTATGTTATATTACTCTAATTAGAATTAACAGATAGTAGAACAACATTTGATAATGAAAAGAGAGGTCAGAACCACGATCCTTTGACAAACAGTTCAACTTTATGTACCAGGAATATGGATAAGAGAGACATATTTAATACCACGAAGAATTATTTGAAACAGTAAGATGTAAAGACAGTCTTAAAGATTTCTTTATGTATGCACTTACCAAATAGGCAAGATGAAGGCAAGTGAGAATGCCAAAGCAGCAGCCAAATTCAGCTGTAAACAGAAAGAAGGAAGAGGGTTTATTTAATCTAGAAACTCCTTATTTTTCATTATTTACCATTAACAAATGTCCTAGCTTGTCCAAGAAACTAGTTATCCTTGATCAGCCAAAAATACCACCCAATTATTTGAGATATAATATAAATTTGATAAGTGTTTACCTTCATGATGTACTCCTCAGAGTTCAGCCTTCTCCTCTGGACTACTACAGTAGCACTCAGGCTCATATAATCAGCTGGGGAGGGATTGGAGGAGGGTTGTGGTTGTTACTCACCAGAGTTCAGGAATTCCCACACTGAGGAAACTATCATGCATGAAATCAGACCAACCAGATTCACAAGTCATGGACAGAGACTCGGTGTTCTTTTCCACAGCTTCCATGCTTCATGTTTTAGCCAAACTTTGTGTTGCTCTTTTATCTGTGTGTTTGTTTCCAGTAAAAATATGTGATAATCCTGTTTGCCTTGGGAACAACAAGAACTGAGAGCCTTTTTTTTTTTCATTGTAGGAGAACAGGAGTAGCTACGTTACAACTGTTTATCCTGGATAAGGCTTCCACATGCTGAGTCAGCATGATTCAGCCAAAGGTCACATTAGACCCATATTTTAAAACATTTGACTTTTCTTGTTGCACAATTTGTGTGGAAAGAGGATCCTTATATCTCTTTGCCTGTATGCAACTTTGAATTGAATCCAGTTTACACCAAAAATGTTCAGTCATGAAACTGTGTTCCTCTTTTCTCTTTTCCTATTTATTCTTTTGCCACCTTGTTTTAGAAGATGCCAACCAAAATTCCCCTATTTCTCTATCAGGATTAAATCCAGCAAAAGCTTCCTCTCTGGGTTCATCAAGACATTTTTCCTCTTATCCAAAAGGCTTCTTCAGTTTTAAAAACTGGTGGAGAGTCCCAGGTATTAAACCCAGGTGTAAAAGAAGTCCAGTTGCCTTCATTTCAAGTGCTTAAAACTATAATCCAGTCAGAGGTAGGACGTTCGTCATCATACAGCAGGCCTGCATACAGACAGCTGCAAGAAAAAGTCTAAGCCTTTGGAATATCCAGGATTTTTACATTAATTACTTGTAAAATGTGGTCTAAACTTAATGTATGTGTAAGAGGGCTGTAGGCATGTTGAAGGAAGCAGGAAATGGAAAAATTTAAAAGAAAGACTAAAAGAATAATCTATAAGGGAACGCTACAATCAACCAAAACAAAACCCAAGGCTAAGCCCATGGCTGACGGGCAACTAGCCAGCACTTTAGCCTTGCAGTACCACGTTGAACTCTCCCCTTAGGAGCAACATCCCAGGCCTATGAAGCCTCCTCCTAGTGAAAAGTAAGTCGTAAGCCATGTAAGCACTTCATCAATGAATTTACATAGCTGACATTTCTATACAAAAACAAAGAAGACATTCTAATAACCACTTCTAAGGCTCTCACACAGAACCACAAATATAATAGTTTGCTTATGATGTTTAAAAAGACTATTTGAAGAAACACCAAATCCCCCCTACTATAAAAAGGTTTGGTTCTCCAACAGTGTGTTGGTATGGAGCACCTAGCCTTCAAATATTTTCATAAAACTGACAATTAACTTGCATTTAATAAACTACTTTGAATGTGTGGGCCCATTGTGTAGTTAATTTTATTGTATGAAAATAATGACAGTGTTCAGGTCAAGCAGGGAAGGGATAGTGCACAGTAGCATTGGCCTCTATTTTTCCAGCTTGATGTAACAGAACAATAGAAGCTGCAGTTCTATTGTGTTGCTGCCTTTGTGCACACTTGGTCCTCTAGAGGGCACATGTTACCACCGTGACAGTATGTAGGTGAGGATCCACAAACCTGTGCTGCAATGGTGCTTGTTTGATGCTCAGGACACAAGACTGTAAACTCTACTACTTGCTTTTGTCTTCTTTACTGAAGTATTGCACTGGTGGTGAATAGCATTATGAATAATAATACAGCTCCCGAATCAAATGTCTTAGAAAGATTAAAGGAAATGAATATGTGGTGGCTAATTAACACATTTTCTTTCCCATGAATGTATGAATTTTACACACATGGTACATAAGTGAACACTCACACTTGTACAAATAGGAAACTACTCATTACAGGTCACAAAACACACAGCACAGCCTCATTTTGTACAGCAGACACATGCGAACTGAAGAGCCTCCTTATTCCCATTTGCCCATGAGGCCTTTCAGCAGGTGGCGCATGACTGCCAGGTGGAAATCAGGTAACACTTTAGTAAAATAAGAAGTCCTATAATGTCACAATAAACACAACAAAACAGTACACATGTTCAAGCCTTTCTAACCATAAAGTCACAAATACAGATAAACACAACCTGACTGAACTATCTAAATGACCAAAACACACTAAATACTCATTCACTGTCCTGGCTAGAAACAGGTTGTGAACTCCTGACTTAAAACAAACTCCATCAGATGTTTCATAGAGCTTCTTATGAGGTAGGTCATGTCAAACATCGCTTGTTCTTCTTTTTCTTTTAGCTGCTCCCTTTAGGGGTCGCCACAGCAGCTCATCTTCCTCCATCTCACCCTATCTCTAGCATCATCTTTTGCCACACCAGCCATCTGCATGTCCTCCTTCACTACATCCATGAACCTCATCTGTGGTCTTCCTCTTTTCCTCCAACATCCTTTGTCCAATATATCCATTATCCCTCCTCTGCACATGTCCAAACTAGTGGAATAAATTCAGGACTCCTACTTAAAAATACATCAACACATGAAAAGATTCAACAGCTTGCACACACTGCAGAACTCCAATTGTACCTATTTATTGCATCTCGGTAATGTTTCAACCACACCGGCTCTTCATCAGACCAACAGGAAAGCAGCTCCAAACCATGATGATACTGCCACCATGCTGCCTCACAGTTGGGATGATGTTTTGTGGTGCTGACCTCCTTACTTGAGCCATCTGTCTTGATAAAACTGTCCAGGTGTTGTGGAGCATCTAGTTGATCTTTTGCACAATTAGTTATTTTTTCCCCCAACTTTTTCCTTTTAGTGGACTCATGAAAGATTTTGGAAAGTCACAGAGATTTCTGCAGAGGTTTTGAGTTCTTTTTCACCTCTCTGAAGATTGGTGAACTTTTTTCTCCAGCAGCAGTGCTTTTGTAATCTTTTTTTTAGCATTATGCATCTCTCTATTGCTTTTTGTGAGATTCTTTAAGTTACTGTGATCGAAACATAAAACCAGTCTAAGTTTATAACTGGTAACAAGTTCTACATGTTAAGCTAATAGGGTGATAACGTGTTCTATTATTTTGTATCTGCTTCCCCTGAGTGTCTAATATTACTAACAGCAGGCTTGATTTATAACCGTCACTTCTCACCTATATTGACTGAGTTTGTGGCCTATTTCAAATATCAAGACTGCAGTATGAGTGTCTCTGTGTGCTATGCAGAGCATGTAGAGAGTGTGTGGATGGCCTACAGAGTTTGAGGGGTGGTCTGGGGACAGGGTCAAAAACAAGCTGTAGCTGACATGTGATTGGGTAAGGACTCTCATGTACTGCTGACTGGAAAAGCACTGAAATGTGACTCCACAGGCTGGGAAGCATTTGCTCTGTTACTTCACATGAAGAATCCAAGCTGTGGCTGAGCTTCTTTCAGTCATTTGTTAAGTTGAGCAAAGTTTCTCTCTGCACCCACTGCAGCTAACATTCAGCCGTAAAAGATTTATTAAAAAAAAGGGCAACTAATGCTCTTAATCAAGTAAAAATATTGCATTGTTTAGGTGATATTGTGCTTGAGCATATCCATTTTGCCAGAGCAGTTTCTACATTTTACAAGGAAATACTGAAAATTGTAACTCAATCTGAGAGTTCCAGTTACTGTGTCCAGGATTTATAAAGTTGTAACACAATCTGCACATGACACACTTGTCTGTTTTTTTGAGAGTGAAAACCAGGAAAAAAATATACAATAAAAAAACAAAAAGCATGTATTTTAGTATTACTTTCCCCCCTGTAATTCAGTATAATCAATAATGAATTTGTGCTAAGTAGCAGACTAAGAAAATACTAAATTTGCACTCAAAAATTCAGAGGAAAAAAAAAATCTGATTTTTTTTAGATTAAAGTAATAAATTTACACAAAAAAACTGGCAAATTGACATAAGAAATAAGGCAAACATTTTGGAAAAAATTTAGCAAATTTATGTGTAAAAATTGAAACATTTACTAGAAACAATCACAAAAACATTTAAGAGATAAAAAATAAAAAAAGAATCTGGCAAATTCACATGAAAAAACTGTCAAATTTATGACACAAAAATGGCACATTTAGGAAAAACAAACAAAAAATGACTAATATACGAGAAAAAAATGGCATTTAAAAAAAAAATATTAGAAAAATGTGGAGGAAAAACAAATGAATTTATGTGGGAAAAACTGCATATTTATTGTTAAAAAAAATGACAAATTTATGAGAAAAAACTATAAAAACTATGAGAAAAAAATTAAGATTTTGAAAATTTACTGAAAGTTTATAAGACAAAAACTGGCAACTAAAGAGACAAATTTATGAGAAAAATGTGTAAATTTTCCTTTCTCCTAAATTTGCCAGATTTTTCTTGTAAAATTACTTTTCTTGACTTTTCCTCTCAAAATTTTACCCCTTCTTTTCCCAGGGAAATTTTTTAACCTTCCCTTGCCCTAACAAACAGGATCTCAGTAAGTGTAACTGTCCAGCTCAATTGCCACCAACTCAGTACACTTAGGGATGTAGACATGGTCAAGAGGGACAGGCTGATTTATTAGTATTTCAGAAACTGCTGATTTACTAGGATTTTCCCACACAACCATCTCTAGGGTTTACAGAGAGTGGTCTGAAAGAGAAAATATCCAGCAAGCGGCAGTTATCTGGGTGAAAATGCCTTGTTGATGTCAGAGGTCAGAGGAGAATGGCCAGACTGCTTCAAGCTGATAGGAAGGCAACAGTAACTCAAATAACCACTTGTTACAACCAAAGTATGCAGAAGAGCATCTCACATGGTTCTCATGTGGAACCTTGAGGCAGATGGGCTACAGCAGCAGAAGACCACACCAGGTGTCACTCTTGTTCACACAGGCTCTCCGAAATTGGAAAATAGAAGGTTGGAAAAATATTGCCTCGTCTGATGAATCTTGATTTCTGCTGCAACATTTGGATAGAAGGGTCAGAATTTGGCATAAACAACATGGAGCCATGGATCCATGGTTCAAGGTTCAGGCTGGGGCTGGTGGTGTAATGGTGTGGGGGATAGTCAGTTCAGTTCAATTTTATTTATATATGTGAATTAGTACCAACTGAGCATCATTTAAACACAGCCTACCTGAGTTTTGTTGCTGAGCATGTCCATCCCTTTGTGACCACAATGTACCCATCTTCTGATGACTGCTTCTAGCAGGATAACGCACCACGTCTCAAACTGGTTTCCTGAACATGACGAGTTCACTGTACTCAAAAGGCCTTCACAGTCATCAGATCTCAATCCAGCAGAGCACGTTTGGGATGTGGTGGAACTGGAGAATAACATCATGGATGTGCAGCCAACAAATCTGCAGCAACTGTGTGATGCTATCATGACAGTATAGACCAACATCTCTGAGTAATGTTTCCAGCACCTTGTTGAATCTACGCCATGAAGAATTAAGGTCCAACGCGGTACGAGCAACGTATACCTAATAAAGTGTCCGGTGAGTGTCTTATCGCTGCCGGCTGTTTTCCTACTATACCCAAACTCCACCGGCAGATGGCGCAGCTCTTTGCTTCTCCAAAACATAAACACAGTACAGCTGCTGCTGACTGACAATCACACAGCGAGGCTTTCTCCGACAGCTCCACCAGCTCATGCTGTGCTCTGTGGAAAAAAATAAAAAATAAATAAAAAATTTTCGGGGCTGGGTGGTAGAGACTGTCTGCAGCTTATTTTGGGGGCGAATTAGGAGTTTTTTTCTTTCTGAAGAGTGTGAGTTCGCCGTTGCTGCAGTTTTATCCAGGAAAGCAGCGAGACCTCCAGGACGGAGCAGGCTGCGGTGAGTTACCTCTCTCACGTTCAGATGTGTGTTTACGCAGCTGCATGTAACCCACGCGGATGTAATAGCCGCCAGTGGATCTGATAATCCCACACACAGTAGATTAAGCGTAGCCTTGTTTGTGTTTTGTGCGATACTGTCAGAGGATTTTCTCTGTAAATCATGAGGTAAGACTGAAGAGGGGAAAAGGACACAACCCCGACTGTGTAAACAAACTGAAGAAGTAATTCGTCTGAAGCGAAAAGGTTTTGTTTTTTTAAGGTTATCCACCTGTTCATTAGTTTTTAGAAGTAATTTACTTAATTTTCCTTTAATAAATTTTTTTTTTTTTTTTAGAAAATGCTAATTAATTAATTAATCTATGTAATTTTCTAAGCAAAAAATTCTCTACTTCCATCTTTTTCATGTGGATTTTCGCGTTTTCTTAGTCTTATGTGACTGTAAACTAAATTTTTTTTTTAGGTTTTAGATCATTCCAAAACCTAAAAAAGTTTACTATTTGGATTGTCAAACAAAACAAACAGAACTATTTCTTTGTACTTAATAGAAAAAACCTATGAATTAATTGGAAAAATAATTGATTAATTGACAATGAAGCTACGTGCAATAAGTCTAAAACCTAAAAATATTATACTGCATATGCCTCATGGCTGTTAGCAACATTACATAGGGAAATTATTAACCCCTAGAGTTTGATGAATTGGAGTGAGTTTAATGCCCTATAATTAACACCAGACAAAAACCGTAAAGGAACTCTCTGTAGACCTCAGTGATAAACCTGTGGTGAGGTGTAGATCAGGGAGAGGGTATGAAACCATTTCTAAAGCTCTGAGGGTTTCTGTGAACACATTAGTCTTAATAACTCTAAAACTGAAGACATTTAGAACCACCAGGAATAAAATTTAATGTCTGACTTACCTACGTACCTGGAAAGTAGGGCCTCATAATGGCTTGGGACCCCATCATCACTCTTACAGAGCTTTAGAAGTCCTCTGGAGGACTTGCCATATGGCATTTAAAGGAGTCTTAGAGCATGAGGAAGAAGATTCTCTTAATGAATGAATCAAAAACTCAACCATCTGGGGAAAACACTAAGAACTAAGGCTGACAACCAAAAAGTATTCACAGCGCTTCACTTGTTCCACATTTTGTCATGTTACAGCCTTATTCCACAATGGATTCAATTTATTTTTCACCTCAAAATTGTACACACAATACCCCACAATGACAAAGTGAAAATGGTTTGCTTGAAATTCTTGCAAATGTATTAAAAATCAAAAATATAACCTGTACATAAGTATTCACAGCCTTTTCCATGGCACTCAAAATTGAGCTCAGGTGCATCCTGTTTCCTGTTTCTGAAGATTGAACTCTTTGGCCCTGAATGCCAAGCGCCATGTCTGGAGGAAACCAGGCATCACTCATCACCTGGGCAATACCATCCCTACAGTAAACCATGGTGGTGGCAGCATCATGCTGTGGGGATGTTTTTCGGCAGCAGGAACTGGAAGACTAGTCAGGGTCGAGGGAAAGATGAATGCAGCAATGTACAGAGACATTCTTAATGATAACTTGCTCCAGAGCGCTCTGGACCTCGGACTGGGGCGAAGGTTCATCTTCAAACTTTTTTCATTTTGTCATTATTGGGTATTGTGTGTAGAATTTTGAGGTGACAAATGAATTGAATTCATTTTGGGATAAGGCTGTAACATGACAAAATGTGGAACAAGTGAAGCGCTGTGAATACTTTCTGGATGCACTGTATGTGGCACTGTTCTTAAGTAGTTTAGGTAGAGATATTGTTGTTGCCCCGAACAAGCACTCCTTCAAGAATTATTAGCTGTGGCACACCACATGGCTCAATCCTAGGACTAACCCTTTTTAGCCTTTATATGCTGCCCCTTGGCTGTATCATCAGGAGACATGACATCAATTTTTAGGTACGATTCTGGTGTTCAACATTATCTACTATGCTGTATCTTAATACAAGCCTTACCAATGCCCCCATTAATACTTTGATGGCTCAGCTCTTTCACGTGTTCGCCAAATGTGTTAACTACACCACAGAGCCACTTTTTTACTGCCGTAAATATTCAGTTTGATTTAAGTGAGGGTGCTGCCTGGTAGAGCGTGCAGGAGACAGAACACATGACACTGACTCGCACATCCGTGAAAACAGATGTTACATGGACTTTGATCCTGGGAGCTGGCAGATTAAATACTGTTTAACATCTGATCAAACTGTGCCGTGCTTTTGCGTTATCACAAGCACCTCTTTTGGGTAAGTTCTAAAAAAGTTCACAGGTGTTGTGCATGTGTAAAATTGGCTTTAGTTCTATTAAGACCCATAGCCAGTCTCAGGTTGGATATCTTTTAAAAAATTGACTTTATAAAATGACTTTGCCCAGTGGCTGACTTTTATCCAGTGCAGAAGTGGGCAATTAATTTTCCCAAGGGGCCACATGAGAAACTGGGACTGTTTTGGAGGGCCCAATACGCTGAACTCAATTCTACTCAATATTAATTTTATTTCTTTATAAGCTTATTGGTGCAGCCCTCCACAAGAGTACCAGTTTCTCATATGGTCCCTTGTGAAAATTAGTTGCCCACCCTGATCTAGTGTTTTTATTTTGTCCTGAAAATTTTACTATTATATCTTTTTTATTTTTTAATATGTTGTTCTTAATATTTTTTCCTGATTTCACACTTATCGTACCTCTTTATATTCATTACTTAGAGCTGCATTTAATTCATGCTATATCAGAAAAAAACGGGTTGAACTAGAAAAAAAATGGAAAACAAAATAAAAGTGAAAACAAAACAAAAACAAAAATAGCAAAAATAAACATCCAACAGCCCAGCCAATTACCATTTACTGGAAATAAAACAGCATCTATTGAGGCAGCTGACTTCATTAACTAAAACAAAAATAGAATCAGTTAGGTATGTCAATTTGATTATGCCCATATTATCACATAATGTTAGATAATAATATACACAATTTTTTTAAAATAAATATTGTGGCAAGCGATTTTCTAATTCTACTTAATTTGGACAAAATTGAGGTTGTTGCATGGCAACGTAATGCCATCCCTGAACTCTGGATAGCATTACCTCGGCCTCCAGTAACACTGTGAGGAATGTTAGAGTCATTTTGATCAGGATATGTCCTTCAAGCGTGCACGTTAAACAAATATTGTGCATGTTAAACAAATATCTAACATTGCCTTCTTTCAACTTTGCAATATTGCTATAATTAAAATGAAAAATGTTCTGTCTCACAGTGGTGCTGAAAAACTAGTCCATACATTTGTTATTTCTGAGGCTGGATTGTTGTAATTCCTCATTATCAGGATGTTCTAAAAGCTTCCCGAAAAGCCTTCAGTTAAACCAAAATGCCACACCAAGAGTGCTAACAGGAACTAGAAGAAAGACAGCACTCAGTTTTCCCATATTAACCTCTTTTCAGTAGCTCCCTGTTAAATCCATAGTTGAATTTAAAATCCCTCTTCTCACATACAAAGTCCTAAATGATCAGTCCACGTCTCTACTTTTAAGATTAGACTTCAAACTTTCCTTTTTGATGAAGTTTATAGTTAGGGTTGGATCCCTTAAGCTGCATCCACACAGGAAGTGATTCGCAGCATTGTGGCGATGAGAGAGCATTAAAAAAAAAAAAAAATCAATGACATTCGGTGAAAAAAAAATTGCTGGCAACTCGGAGTGGGAGGGACCCAAGATAAACTTCTCTCAACTTCAAGGCCACCAACTTTAGAACTACCAATAGGAGAGCAGAATACTGGTAGTAAATATGTTAGAGGGTTACCTAAGCAACCGGAGCCTGGCATAATCTAGCGGCCAACTGTCAACTCCCTGAGCCTAGTTCTGCTGGAGGTCTCTTCCTGTTAAAAGAGAGCTCCTTCTTCCCATCATTGCCAAGTGCTTGCTCATAGCTGTTCGTCCAATGGTTGGGGTTTTCGCTCTACTATTAAAAGTGTTTACCTTTACAATATAAAGCGCCTTAAGGCAACTTTTTGGCACTATCATCCAAATGTAACTGAATTCCAGATTATGTTTTAAAATATTATTACTATGTTATTATTAACCATTAGTTCAGTGAGAGAAGAACAGCACAGCTGACATTTTACATGCTGCCTGTATGTGTTTTTCTGCGATGTCTGTGAGTAGTACCAAGTCGGTGAGCGGCGACAGGTACATGCTGACGGTGACCACGCTGCAGGTGAGACCCAGCTGGCTGAGCCGAATGTCTTTGTCAGTAAGAAACATGTTGAAGTAGAGCCAACCGCAGGTCAGCACAATCCCTGCTATTAGGGTCTGGGAGGACACTAACCTCTGAAACAAACACAAACAAAGACAGAGAAATTAAAGAGCCAGGCGCAGTAAGGAGAGAGTTCCAACAAGTCTGACCGCGCTTACCTTCTGTTTTGTGTAGCGGAAGTACATGATGATGTAGAGGACCTGGAGAAGAGCACCAATGATGTTGACCAGGACAATCGTCTGATCTGTCTTCAGGATCCCATAATACAACCAACCAAGGTTACTATGGAAACAACAGAGACATTAGTGGTGATGAACAGGACATAGTGAATGATGCAAACACACAAAAGATACACTCACTTGAGGCATGTAGTGAGGAAAGGGAGAAACTGGATATTGTCTGCACTTTTGGATTCTCGCATCTTCTTCAGGTCAGTCCTAGAAACACACACACACACACACACACACACAAATATAAAGAATTAAAAAAGAGAGAGGCAAAGAAGGTTATCACAAATAGGTTACAGATGCTGATGGCAGTCTAAATGAATGACTTCATATTTATTGAATCTTTGTGTGCATACTTTACAAGTACAATTCCTTCACTATAAAGTTGATATGATGCCAGCAAGTGAAAACAGTTCAGAAAATCCTCATCGTGTCTCACTGATGGGGATTTTCTGATCTTACTGTCTTCGTATTTTCTGCCAACCTAACAGAGGTACAGCAGGAAGTAAGATAAAACCCTGATAGGTGCCATTAATGAACATTTAAACTTACAGTCCAGTCGAGAACATCCCGACCGTGAACACGATGCAGGCCCATGACAGAAGCGGCAACAAATCCATAGAGCTGGAGGAAAAACACTACTTTCTTTGTGCAGCGTCTGTTTTTAATCACAAACTCCTAAACTGCGTGAAATTAAAGGTAGACTATAACGACGTTGTTGCTGTCACTGTATTTCCGTATTTGCAATCAGTGCCCTCCGGGTTCCTGTCCGCTGATTGGCTATAGGCTCAAACGGCTGGTCCAATAGGGTGCTGAAACGATGAGAAACGTAGCGCGGGACGTAATTAGGTGCAAGAATTTTAAAGGTCCAGCGAGCTGGATGATGGAGTGTGACTGCCAGAGGGACATAGACCTAAGATAGCTCATTCAGCTCATACAGTTTATTTAAAGCTTTTTAACCGTCAGTGGTCTTTTACATACAGCACAAATAAGCATGAAAACATTCAGTGAATTTCACTTGATATGTCTTCTCAGTCTTTTAAACATGTACGACCTGCTGAAGTTCAAAGAGGGCATTAGAATGGGGAAGAAATGTGTTTTAAGTAACTTTGAACATGACATCTTTGTTGGTGACTGGTCTGAGTATTTCAGAAACTGCTGATCTGCTGGGATTTTACCACACAGCTGTCTCTAGGGTTTATAGAGAATGGTCCAGAAGAATGGCCAAACTGCTTTCAGCTGATAAGACAACTAAAGTATGCAGAAGAGCATCTCTGATCAAACAACACAGCAGCAGAAGACCACACCAGGTGCCACACCTAAGACAGGAAACTGGCGCTACAATCCTCACAGACTTTTATGAATCACAGATTTATTTTTTATTGTTAGACCCTGTGTTCCAGTAGCACAGTCTAAAAAGAAAACCAAACTGGTTACCCTGTGCAGCCTATGATAAGAAAAAAAAAGTCATAAAAAACGGGCAAAGCTCCTCATCATTACATCATTGTTCCAATCACATATTACATGCCTGTAACTTGATATCACACAGAACAGTCAGTGTCTGGATCCAGGTAAATATGCTGGGTTTTATAGTTTCAAAATGAGATGATTTCACTGTTTAAACTGAAAAATTAATTATGCACTCCACTGGGGTGCACCAGTGTTATTTGATTAATTTTTTATCTCATATGCATCATTTTTCAACTAGTCAGCGTACTGGGTGTCATTTCATGGATATTACATCCAAGAATTAAGATTCATATTTAAAAGTTGTGCATTAAAACTTTCAGTTATTGTTACATTCTCGGGGTAAATTTAATACAAATCATCTAAAGTTTGCTCATTAACTTTCTTTGACCCTTCTTTTCTTGCTGCCAATAAGACCAATCCACTCCACTTCGCCCCCTCCCCCATCATCACCTGACTGCTCCCTCCTGTGTTCAGCTGTCAGAGCTGAGCTGCTTTGTCACTCTAGACGTTTCAAAACTTGACCTTTATCAAGTCTCTGATGTATAATTTTCACCCTTCTTCTACTTTAGTTTTTAGCTTTTACTTTTGCATCTGTTTGACATTTAATCTTTTCACACATTTCTTTTGCTTGAAGGTCATTTCTATATTGATTCAGAACAGTTTTATTTCTCTAGTTTATGGTTGATCTTTCTGTTTTTAAATTGCAATCCTTTTTCTTTTTGTGACAGTGTTTTGTCTTTGTTGTTGTTGGTTTAGTTGTTTTAAGGAGCTGCTCAGACTCCTTTAAGTGGTGTGCCTCACCTTTTTAAATGTCTGCTTTTGTAGAGTGACAATTTGCACTTTTGAATATATATTAAAGCATAAAATAAGGGGTAAGATTTCAGACAAGAAAGATATTAAAATACACTCACTGGCCACTTAATTAGGTACGCATTGCTAGTACTGGGTTGGACCCCCTTTTTGCCTTCAGAACTGCTTTAATTCTTCATGGCATAGATTCAACAAAGTGCTGGAAACATTCCTCTGAGATTTGGGTCCAGATTTGTCAGCTGCACATCCATGATGTGAATCTCCCATTCCATCACATCCCAAAGATGCTCTATTGGATTGAGATCTGGTGGCTGTGGAAGCCATTTAAGTACAGTGAACTCATTATCATGTTCAAGAAACCAGTTTGAGATGATTTGAGCTTTGTGACATAGTGTGTTGTCTACTGGAAGCAGCCATCAGAAGTTGGTCATAAAGGGATGGACATGGTCAGCAACAAATCTCAAGTAGGCTGCACAGGGCCCAAAGTGTGCCAAGAAAATATCCCCAACACCATTACACCACCACCAGCAGCCTGAACCGGTGATACAAGGCAGGATGGATCCATGCTTTCATGTTGTTTACACTAAATTCTGACCTTACCATCCAAATGTTGCAGCAGAAATCTAGACACAGCAGACCAGGTAAAACCTTTCCAATTTTCTGTTGTCCAGTTTTGGTGAGCCTGTGCAAATTGTAGCCTCAGTTTCCTGTTCTTAGCTGACAGGAGTGACACCCAGTGTGGTCTTCTGCTGCTGCAGCCCATCTGCTTCAAGGTTCAATGTGTTGTGCGTTCAGAGATGCTCTTCTACATACCTTTGTTGCTTTGCCATGTCTGCAGGCCTAAATGCGTTAACAAGCAGCTGTACAGGTGTACAGGTGTACCTAATAAAGTGTGATAAAATAAAGTGAGTTTATATTTCAAAAGTTCAATTATCTTTGTATTGGCCACTATAGTAGATCACAATTTTAAAATCTAAGTATTGTATTTTAGTATATTTTCTGTTTACTTTTCCTGCTCTGTGTTTCACAGGTAAATGTCTTTATCAGAGGGCTGTAATTAACATTTTAATTTTGCAAAATAAAATGCCATGGACACTGAGATAAAACCTAAAAATTGTCACAGAGTTTTATGCTTTATTTGTAAAAGCTTGAAGTCCTCAAACTAATCTGAAAACTTGGGAATCACATTGAACTAACGCTGAAAGATGCCAAATTTCAAAGTGGTTCAAAGTAGTGTTTAGTTTCACTTAACAGGAAAACTGAAGGAAGTTTACTTGCAACTTTTGCTTTTGGTTTACAGTATTTACACAGCTAAAGGACTTGAAAATCTCATACATTTACTTTTTCAGATAATGCCTGACACATTGTTGAACTGAGACATCAAAGCTGTGGATACTGCCATATTTAATCAGTCCCACCAGGCACAGTTCCTGCTTTATCCCACTGTACACATATGTGGGTGCAGCATTGCACAAGATACCTGAGACTCTGTGATCATCTGCATTGAATTTACGCTATGACGTTATCACGGAAAAGCAAACAACTCAGTTTTAATGTTCTGATTTCGAGTGTGTATGTTGTGTGGTTTTACAAGGAATGGTGAGTTTTGACAGTTTTCAGTCAGCTCTGAGGTTTGTTTTCTCCTCATTCCAACATACAGCTGTGTAGACGGATGTTCAGCTTTACCTCAAAAGGCGATGTTCAGAGAAGTAAAAGAAAGGGCAAAAACAGGGCAAAAAAAGAGCGAAAGAGTATGAGCAAGGAGGTGAGAGTGACACTTTCACACCCTGCTGTCAGTTCGCTTGTGGGCCTCCCTCCCTCTAGGTTCTTGCTGTTTTTTTGTCCCTCTCTTAGTCCTTGTTTGGTTTTAAGCCTGAAATCTAAGCTCGGGTATGTTGTATCACAGGAGATGAAAGACAGAGAGGGCAGAGAAGAGAGGTTGGGAAAGACATGGGGGTGGAAATGTGGAGACGGACAGAGGATAGATGGCTCTGCCAAAATATTGTGTCATCCATCCAAATCTCGATGATCTCAGAGGGTTATCAAGATCCAAAATAGGTTATTGCCAATATGAATTTCAACATAGCTGATAAAAAACAGACAGATCTTTTTGTTGATTACATCACATTTTTATTTCACTAAAGAGTTTTCACATCTTAAAACAGTTTCATATAGTTTTCTCTATGTACAAATGTACATATAAATATTTACAAAATGACGCAAGCAAAAAAAAAAACCCCAAAAAACAACGAACAAAAACAAATGTATTCTGGGAAATACCTTCAGTTTGAGGTTTGATGATGTGCAAGTGGGACGACATCTGCAAACATCAGCCAGTGTACCATGATACAGTCGAGACAGTAGAAATGAGTGAATAAGTGCTGAAGATGCCGAGTTTGTAATTTTTGTTTTGTTCAGTAGCTCCCAACACTGGGTCACAACACCTCATGAGACCATGTAATTGATTGATGAGGATGTAAAAACATAAATATCACTGCATCTTTTTTTTATGTGTATGTTAAGTTCTTGGAATACATTTCAAATCATAATTAAATGAAAAGTTTTATCAGCATGAGCACCAATAGGCATCACTAAAAGGCAGAAATTGGGGTGTTAACCACTGTTCCACTGTTAAAGAATTCATTTTCTCAGGTTGCGTTACAATTCAAAACATGTCAGATAACTTTAGAAATGTGGAACATTATAACAAGGAGTTGAGTGCAACACAACATGACAAATATCCTACATTATCCTACATATTGTGGCAGTTGCCCACAACAATACACAATATCAATAATTTCTCTACATGTAGAGGAAGAAAAAGAGAGTTCTGTAATGCAATGCACAGCTGTACCAGTGCTATGAAAATGTGATGACACGTGACAGTGAGGATAATGTCATTTTGCTGCCGTCAATTTAACAAAGCGTTTGGATTGATCTGTTTGCGGTTTTGTTCATAATGACTGAAAAAAAATATGTGCATCTTAAATGGTCATAAATGAGAATTTGCATCCTCAAAATAAAGTAAGAAAAAAAAGTCTCTGAGGTCCTCTTTTTTTTTTTTGGAGCGATCCACGTTCCACATTCACGCAAAGAAACACATCAAGCGCACACAAAACAACACACACTTTCCATGCTTGTATAAAAAAAAAATCTGTATAAAAAGAATCTTTGATCGTTCATGTCCCGATGACCAGCATCAGGTTAGTACTGTCTCTGTTGTGGAGTCTTCACCAGCCTTATTGTAGCATCAGGGCTAATAAGACTGGGATCAGGGTAAAAAGAAGTGAAAGAGAGACCAGCTGTGCTGCTGAGTTGCCGATACTCCTCTGGACATTTGGCTCCATCGCAGCAGGGTCATCTGAGAGAAGAGATGGAAGGAATCGTTAGGACAGGATTTCATCATTCAGGAATGGTAAACACACCCAGCTGAGCTGGTTTTAGTCACAGCACCGCTGTGATTATTTTCAATGTCTGGAATCTATTTTTTAAAGAATCCTCACCTGCTGGGAGATGGTTAGAGGGGTTGTGAACTCCTCCTGTAGCAAGGAACTTCACTTTTTCTCCATCTAAGATTTTTTCTGTTTCATGTGCTTTGGATTTGTCATAGTGATTCTTTCCAGATCCTTTATGTCCAACTACATCCACTCTCAACCGCAGACAGTCTTTCCCATGGTGATGCATCGGCTTGGCTGAAAGAGTTAGATGGGGGAAATGTTTAACACAATGAACCTTCTTATAATCACAGAAGACTGAGTAGAAATATAATTTTCATTAAAGATACTTACAGATATAATAATAACTCTCTCCCTGCCTGAACTCCTTGCCCAGGGTGAAGGGCGTGAAGCGCTGAAACTTCTCTGAGAATTTTTCTGGAGCATGGGGAGCAAAGGGCCGCGAGCACTCCCACCGGAGTTGATCGAAGGAGTGAGGCTTGCACACCTCGTAGTCTTCTCTCTCCACCATGTACAGTACATAGCGCTCAGCTGCATGCGATGACACCTCGCCGTGGGTGTAGTGAGGGCAGATGATGTCCAGATAATCGTTGATGCGCACTTCCACCGTATACTCATCCCACTGGAAGCTGCAGGGGAGGCAGAAAGAGACAGGAGGTTACTGACAAATGTCCTCATCCATTTTCCAAAATGAGCAACAGAGGCGGATCTCATCTGTTGGTTTCATTGGTGTATCCAACACACACCCAAATGCTGTATGTTTTAAGGATAATGATGAGGACTAATTAAACAGAGACACGTGCACCAACAGAAAACAGTCTTAGTGACATGAATAACATGAATAAACACAGAGGTAAAGCTGGCTGATGCCGTGTGAGGATGTGTTTTTCTGTGTGCTTGTGCAAACCTGTCTGAGTAACAGAATTAGAAAGAGGCTGATCAGGCTGGACTTGTTCATTTTTGTTTTGGGGCGAGATAACACACCCAGAATCGTGTACAGCCCTAACACCATCCCACACACTCACACACCTTTCCTTCTCTCTTCCGTTCAGGTGAGATTCACCTCTCACCTGCTTACAACTAAATTACAAATGACAGCTCAGCCCCAGCAATCAGTTGTTTTTTTTTTTTCACTTTCTCTTTTGGTCCACTTCCCTCTCTGTACAGCTCAGTGAGCCCTTCTGTCAAGTGTTTTTAAACTCTTCTCTGGTCTCTGTCTCATTAATTTCTTCACCTGAATGTTTGTCCATCTGTGGTGGAGCGCCTGTTGTGACTTTTCTGGCTAATTTGCTGTCTATCTGTATCTTCTTTTTCTCTGATTTCATCAAAGACACAGAGAGACTAGGTGGAGAGCCAGACTATCTCACTCTTTTTTTTTTTCCTTTTCATCTTTACCCTTCATTTAGTTTTATGGCTCCTTTTAAGCCTCCCAGACTCCTTTTTGCTCACTTCCTATGCTTGTTTCGCCCCGGGTGTCCTAATGAAGTATGGAGAGATGGTAGAAAATAAGTATATTTCCTGTAGAGTCTCACTGCACATTAGTGATGACTATGTTCAGCAAGAATATAAAAAGAAGTTTCACTATAGTAAAACTTTTACTATTTGTTAAAAAGAAGCTACTAATCCATTAGGACCAGATTTATTGGAGCAAAGGGGAAACAGATTTTAATGAACTCTAACCTTTCAGTTTCATCATGCGTGCGAAATGCAGCTGGCCTGTGTGTTAATCTTGCTATAAGCTCAGCCAAAAACCAGGAGGTGAAGAAAGACTGATATTTGCGTATTACTTCCATGACATCCTCAGGGATAAAAGCTCTAATCCGCAAATTCAATCTGTGCTTAAATTGAGCAACTGCTTGTGGATGCTTGTGTTTCGCATGTTGTACAGAGTGAGAGTGACAAGAAAACAACCCCTGTTTATGTGTCCTGTCATCAAAGCTTGAGACAAGGTGGCTCTGAGACCCTCCCCCTTCTTCCCCTCCAGTTGTTGTGGCTCCGGTTAGGACCCCCCTGGCCAAGTCACAGACACACTGGCTCCAAAATGAGGGCCTCTAACCCCTTCTTCCTGCATCTGTGTGTGTGTAATTGTTTGTGTGCATTGTGTGCATGTGTGTAAGGGTTAGTGCTAACCTACCTGTCAAAACATGCTTTGTTAGCTGAGCACAGCTCTATACTTGTTTTCCAGGGCTAATAAGCTGATCACTACCCAGAGCTTTCTCTCTGAAAAGGCTCTTTGTAAGTGTGTACACTTCTGCGCAGGTGTGTACACTTTTGTTTGTGTGTTTATGTGCGAGTGTGTGTGTGTGTTCTGGGTCTACAAGGGCAAGTGCTTTAGTGAAATGAAAAGACACATCTGTAGCAGCCTAATTAGCCAAATAAGCCGTGCCTCTCATGTTGCTCCTCTCTACTGTTTTCTTCAGTCAAACCAGTAATAACAGGTTTGGGTAAAACAAGACGTTTGGAGGTCTCTAGTGGTTCCCTCTGAAGTAAAGAGTAGTTTTAAATTGTATAGGATACACCTTTTTCCCACACTGTGTCCTTGTTAGCGGTCTGGCCAACCTCCACATGAAAACAGGCTTGTCAAAAGCCAACAAAACAGATAGATTCTGTTGCTAATTTCATTCACGGCTCATGCTTTTAAGAAAACTCTCCTTTAATTCTTCTCTTCACCTCCTCATTTCCCCTCCTCCTCTTCGCCATTGGTCTAGCTAATTAAAAGCTGTTAGGGGTCTGGGGCCAATGTGTTCTCCTGAAAAGGAGGGGAGGAGGAATGAATGGGATGTAATTATACCCTTTCCCTCCCCAAAGACAGAATGCCTGAAGGCTACAGGGCCCCTTCAACCTCTTTTACCTTAACCCCTATGGAGCTTTCACTACCCTGGTTGCTGTTTATGTGTCTAATGTGTGTCCCAGCACCTGATTGTGATGGTTCAATAATACCTTCTCACTTTATCATATTTATTTAAATTTCAATTAATGTTTTATTTTCTTTAAATGACCACAACTCAAGGATGGGGAGAAAATCCCAGCCTATTCATGCCCATTGAATTTGCTCTGTCTTTAACTACTCCATCCTCTTTACGTCTTCATTCATCAAAGCTCTGCACTCCAGCATCTCCCCGTGTCTACACTAGCCTCTGACTGACAGTTCTCAGGAGAGTGAGAGTCGCGTTAACGTGATAACTATGTCCTCTGCGAGATGGGTAGCCAGGTGTGTGAGCTGTAGCAAACCGACTTTCCACAGAGCATCTTCTTCTTCCCATGTATTGCTTTGTGTGTTTCAATGTTTTCAAGTGAGAGGGATTCTCTGAAGACCCCTTATCCAGGGCGTCTCGTGCCCCAGGCTTATGAGCACATCTGTTTATCAAGGTCTATTGGAGCCTCTTGTGTGTGTGTGTGTGTGTGTGTGTGTGACTGTGTTTTTTAGCATGTGGCTGAGGTATGGGTAAACAGCAAAGGTTGAAGGTGGTGTAGTCTTTCTTCTCTGCAGGTCGTTCCTCACTACAGAGCTACTCCACCTTTTGTGTCAGTGGCCAAGGTGTATGTGTCATGACAGTATAAAACAGAATAGTTATTACTGATTATTACTGTAGGTGACTTGTTCAACCGTTCTCGTCTCACTAAAGCTTTGAAGTCTTGCAATTGTCTCCACTCTACTCTTGCTCTTTTTTTCCCTGCCATCCCCCTGTTTCCTGTCTCCCTTCTACGGCCCTTCCCACCATTTGTCCCCTGAACTCGCTCTGGGCTCGCTCAAACTACTGACACAAGAACTCTGTCTTTCACTGTCCGTCTAGGGAAAGCTGTAAACTGGCAGCCAGGTCAAAGGGTTAGAGTTCAGGGTCGCCACTTCTCACCCGCACTAGCATCCGAGTCAGCACTGAAGATATATGTTTCACACACACAAAACACACTCACGGAGGAGAGAGTCAGCAGGTCTGAAACATCAAACAAACCCCCCCCCCATTCCATTTGCTCCGCAGGTAATCAGTAGTAAGTGTACACACACAGGAATGTCACAACGGAGGGGGCGGGGGGCTGCGGTTCGGATCGTTTACCGTGTTCTCACAAGGCGCGCTCATCAAATTTCCAGCCCCACTCTTACACACTTTTACTTTGAGGTGTACACCTAATACCCGATTAATTTGCTGTGGTATGACAGATTCACACCTCCTTTCACACGGGCTGAGGAGCTGTCAATGGTTCTAATGAGTTTAGCTGCTCACTAGTGGGCTGCTCCATTAGAGCCAATCTAATATAAAATGAAAAGTCTTCCTATATTACTGTAGCTTCCCATGTAATCTACCCCCATTCTTTCTATATCTCATTGTCTTGCAATAAAAAAAAAACAAAGGGGAATTCTTCCTCCACTATGCGCTAATACAACCTGATGTCCATAACATGATTAAAATTTAAGCAGTTTCAAGAAATGTGTGTTCATATATGAAGCAATCCCTTTGGCCCCTGCAGGATGAAAGCCTTTAAAACTGTCAACAATGGCCTTTCTCACTTATTCAGTTCTACACTTCTTCCCTCCCTTCATCCATCACTGTCCAGCATCTCCTCCCTCCGTCTGCCTCTCTTTTATTCTTGCAAATTTAGCCCCCACCCCCCACCCTCCATCTTTTATTTGTCCTGTCTCTTAATGCTGACATAATATAGCAGAGCTCTTCATCCAGGCTAATTTCTCAACACAAATCCCTTTCACCCGTCTCTCACCCTGCACCCAGGCCTCTTTCCCTCCTCCTTTTTGCCTCCCATATCTTTTCACCAGTCCCCTCCTTTTTGGTAGCCTCCTATTCCGTCTGTGATGAATAGAAAACGGCCAAATGGTATCATGCTTGGTTTAATATGATGGAGGTCATGTAGAGTTAATCTGTTGGCCCGTTTAGCTGAGGGAGAGAGGGGACAAGTTCAGTAACTTCTAAGAATTTACATCAAATATTCAACTTTAAAAAAAAAAAAAAAGAAATAAATTTTGAATTAACTGATGCAAAATCCTCAAGTACAAGAGCTGAAGTCCATCTGCTGGTGATTCAGCCTTAAAGGGGCGCTAGTGAGCTTCAAGTGGGCAGCAATGCCACAGTATGCCTGAAATTCTATGAATGAGCAGTGTACACATACGCATGCTTGCCCAAGCTTAGTATGATAACACCGGGGCGAAAGCAGGCCTCTCTAATGTTAGCAGAACAGGGGCTGAGAGGTGAGCCGTCCTCCTCTGGTGGAAAACTACTGGGGCAAAAACAGAGGAAGGTCTGTGAGAATGAGGGGGGACTGGTAGAGAAAGAGGAGGGGTGGAGGGGGAGGAAATCTGGACTACAGATAAGGGACCGAGAGGAAGAGCAGAGAGTAAAACAGATGATTCTGCAGACGTGATCAAAAAAAACAAAACAAAACAACAATATATACTGTTGTTGTAAACTATGGTAACTAAATAACCCCAGGTGCTTCAGTGCTATCATGTGTGAAGATATGTGAAAACATTTATAAGCATGTTAGGTAAGAGGACAGTTATATCAGCAGGGAATATGCACAAAGCCTCATGATAATAATGGGGCGGGATTCATAGAAAGCTAAATTGAGATATTGTTGGAAATTGATTGTTCTGATGGATCCCATCTAGGAGATTATGGTGTGAATAATGCAATGTGACAAATAAAGGTTTTAAGTAATTTACATACATCATAACAATCACCCAGTAATACACACGCACACGCACACACACACACACACACACACACACACACACACACACACAAAAACACAGTAAAACAGAGAAGAGTTACATCACAGGATCCCAGGGGCATTTACATAGAATGAATATTCCAGGATGATGGTTTTGTGTCTGGTGTTTTGGGTCAGATGGTCAGATTACAAGCCGTCTGTACTTGATGTTAGTGTGTGTGTGTTCCCATTCTGGTGAGATTACAGTCCAACAACCAGACGCGATATGGGCTGTGAAGGGATGAATAATGAGTAAAAATAGAAACACACACACACACAGAGAGAGAGAGAGAGAGAGAGAGGGAATGAAGTGTGTAATATTTCGGATTTAAAAGGAGGTGGGAGTACATCGACCCCGTTCACCTAAAACTCCAGGCAACACGTACATGTACAGGCAGGCCTGGCTGCATCAATAACAGTGAAGGCAGGCTGAGCCAGACACAGGCTGAGATAAACAGAATATTACATTACACCAAACTCCTGATAAAGATATTTGCACAGATAGCAGAGGCATGGGACACAAACCCAGGCCACTGGAGATGGATGAAGGCAGCCAAATAACTCAGATATTAAAGATTAAAAGGATGCAGTGGACTAGTGTGTTAGTATCATCCATATTTGGACTGAAAAAGAGGCAATCTTGAATGTGCTTGAATCAGTAAGTAGCAAGAAAAGGAGGGCTTGAGGCTAGTGGCCAGCCTGGGAGAAGGTCCAACTGTTAAAAGAGAGGAGTAGGAGTGGAGAGATGGAGAAGGGGAACAGACAGGTACAAGGGAGAGAAACACACACTCATGCACAGCTGACGGAGTTGAGTATAGTAACAGCAGAGTGGAATGCTGGCTGTAGCTAATATTAACAGCGAAGTCCTCCCTCTTGCCCCCCAGTGTGTGTAAGTGTGAGTCACACATTCATCACGTCTCAGTAAGGCTGCTTATGGTAACCGGTCACTCCCTATTTTGCTCTGATGCTGAAACATGTGAACTCTAAGACCCAGAAACAATCGTCTACTCTCAGTTCACAACAAAAATATAATGGCTTCCTGTTAAAAGCCAGGAAGTTAAATCTCTCCCTCACACATTCACACCTCACGCACGCACGCACTAATAAAGCTGACACAGGTAGAGACACGTAGTGTAAAAACAAGACCAGACCAGACGGAGAAAAACATGCCTCACCTGTCGTGTAAGAAAATGACACACAAACAAAAACATTGGATCAAATCCCTAAAAAGACTTGAAGTGAGGGATTAAGCAATAATCATTAAGTCACGCTTACATATGAGCTGGCAAACATACACATACAGATTGTATTAAGAGGCAAACACGCACACCTAAGCTGTTACCGGTTGCTTCACATCTCTATATGAGTGGGCAGACTACTGCCATCTGGTCACTGTCCTCCACCTAAGACAGATCACTGCTGCTCACAATCCTACCAAGAATCAATTAGTATCAATTATCCACGGCCCGCTTCCGCCAAAGGTCACTGATGGATCGACTTAATCCTCTGAACAGGTGACTGATAGATCACTGGGGACAGTTGTAGGCAGGTGGGCTTTTAGTCAGGCTGGAAATCACAGGACTGAGAGACGATGGAAGAGAGAAGAGAAAAGAAGAAGGAGTGAGAGTACGTCAGGGTATGGAGATGTAGAGAGGGAGTCTCAGACTCAGGGGTAAAAGGAGATCAGACTGTAAAATGTGAAAAAAAAAAAAAATAAGTGGAATGCAGAGGCCAGTGAGATGAGGATTAGCTTCTCTACCTGTGAAAATGTGTTTTAGAGACAGACAATGAGAAAGTGAAAGAGTGCCAGAGTAGAAGCAGAATATATCCACAAGTGTCTGACCCATTAATTGTTGCATGAAGCTTATCTCTGCCTGTTTGTCTGTCTTTGTCGGAGTCTATGTTTAGCCATGTGGCACATTTGGGATTAGTGTTATATTGTGATTTTTCTTCTAGTTATGCAACTCCCGTACTGGAGCAAAAATAGTGCAGACTTGGATTAAAAACAGCAGACATAAGATCTGACTTTGTATTAGACCACCCTAATCGCCCTCTCTCTCTCTGCCTTCTTTTCCCCCAGCTTTTCTTATTTGAAGTAAGCCTCTGAGATCCAGTTTCTGTCCTTTATGGGGAACTGATCAGAAGACTCTGGTTACAGTTTTCCTTCTGGGAAGTTACCTTTATCTTCTGTCCCACCTGAACCAGACTTCCTGCCCTCAGTTTGTGGTGACTCAGGTGTAAAACTCAGGTGGGTCAAACCTGGGCCGCTGAGTCACACATAGACTAACTCATGACACAAACACTCTTCATGACGACAGGACTTTTCCATTAGACTTCTTATCCAATTATAAGGACAATAGTTTTCCATGCTGCAGGGCTCTTTTTAGCCCGTGTCTATTAACATTGTTAAAGGGCAATTAGAGAGCCAGTAATGTAAGCTAATCAGACTAAAAAGCCATAATGGCTTTTGCCCTTGTTTCTTCTCTGTGGTGGATTTTAATCGACCTATCTCGGCAGCAGAACCTCGGAGAGCGTCCTTCTGTTTCAGCTTGGTTTTAAAATAATACCGTCTTTCAAACGTCGGGATCACCCGCTCCACGCTAAAAGCTCAATAAATCGCGCTGCGATATGTCAGGCCCGATCGATCCCGCTGAGTGGTCGGATAGCATTACATTTCTGACCTCAAAACAAACTAATCAGCAATATGCGCCCCTCTCTCTGTGACTCACACGCACTCAATATCTCTCCTCTCCAATGAAAAAGCTCTTTAAACTGCCTGATACGGTATCTTTGTAAACATATTAGGGAATTAACTCATGTGATTCACTTTTATTGGTTAATAGAGTTATATTTCCATGACACGCACACTGTACACAGGTGCAGACCCTACAGACAGCACTGGCCAAGTTCATACTCGTCGGTCTATTTTTTACTATTAGAGTATGTCTGTGTCTATGTGTTGCGGTTAAATATAGTGACGAATCTGTCCGGGCACTTGCTCACAATCTTCTGCTTTTACATCCATCTGCTGCTGTATGCTATGACACACGAAATACACTGTTCTAAAGTCACACAGATCTTTAATTGACATATGAATGAAAGCAACAAGCTCGAGCAACCTAAGCCGGTGGATGCGCATATGTAGGATGAGAACTGACTTTAGATGTGTCAAACTTAAGAAAGTAGGATGTTACAGTCATTCCCCTCTTAACACACTGGGAAACACACAATCAGACACAGTGTGACTGACCCACTACACTACTCACTCGGCTTACCATGCTGCACTGAACATCGCCTATAATACTACATCAAAGCTCAGATCAGCACTTACTTCGGGTTCGAGCTGTTCCAGTAGACGCTGTGTCTCTCCGCGGAGGCGAACCAAGAACCGATGGTCAGCACCAAACACAGCAGACACACCACATCCATAGCTTCTCTTCTCCAAAGGAACAAGGAACACGTTAAAGCGGTAATTGACGTTTAAAAGACTTCACTTATCGAAGATGTTACTACGCGTAAATACGCGCAAGGAAACCAACTGAGGATTTTACGCTCCGTGTGTAGCTAGTAGTGCAAAGTGACACCTCTCACTACGCGCTGTTGTAAATCTTAACTGGTTCACAGAAGCGCAAGTTGTCTGTTTTGTGTAGCAGAAGCCCCACCCCATTGAGGTGCCGCCAGCGAGTAGCAATACACTAATCTGAATTCCCCGCCTACCGCACCCACTAGAGACGCGCCCTCCAGCTGCTCAAGAAAACAACAACCCCACTCTAGTTCTTGTATATTGATAATATTATGGAAATGAAACTAAATATAAAAATGTTTTTGCGTTGTTTAACAAAAAATGGTAGAAAATGCCTCTTTAATGTGTTTTAAGTGTTGGCAACAGACTAGCCCAATTCAAAGAATGGCTTCAGTCTGTTATACCACGTTATTACGGATCATAATTACCTCTGCATTATCATGTAAGCAGTACGTTATCATTGTAGTTGTTTTCAGTTATTTTAAATGATTTGTTTAAAGGAAACGTTTGGCTTAACTCATGATCATGCTTAAACTAAGCATTTGTCCTGTACAGTAATCTGAGAAATAACTAGTAACCAGCTATACAGAAACTACAGTGGAAAAGGGGACAATATTTCCTTCTTAAATGTGGTTGTAGAAATATTCAATTAAAGTAGTCCGAGCTCCCAGATTAGTACTGTACTTATTTATTTCCCATAACTAAAAAAGTAGATTCCTACAGATACTGCACTATGTCAACGTCTGTTGTTCTGATTTTTTTTTTAAGTGGTTGTTCTTTTGTAACACTGTTATGTGTCACTCTTAGGCAGTGCTGCTTTTCTTTGTGATGTCCGTTGCAATTCTAGGCAGTTGTTGGCTTGTTATTATGCATTGCAACCCAGCTTGTTTACCGAGCTGTAAATATACAGCTGCACAAAGCCTTCTTTGACATAGTAGAAATAAATACTGTGTATTAAAGATCATTTGGATCTGACTGTTTTACTAGTTGTGCTTTGATCACTTGACAATGCTCTGCAGAGAGATGCATAGGTTCTTAAAGGGTACTGGTGTCTAGGCACGTTCTGTCAGATAGTAAAGAATTACAATCTTATCAGTAAGTCTAATCTTGTGGTGTCTGCTTATAGCTGTGGTCTTAGACAGGTAACTTTAGAAAACAACCTCACAGATGGAATGGATAAAGTCCAGATCGCGGGGTGTCGACGGGATTGTGGCCTCAGCAGGAGAGGGCTTCCCTCGAGCAGGCATGGAGCACAGCCTGGGTTAGCTGGTTCAGAGCCTCAAGGCTTCAGGGAGAAGGCAGGAGGCAGTGTGTGTGTGTGTGTGTGTGTGTGTGTTTTATATGCCTGACTGTCCCTAGGCTTAACTGGGCAGGCATACACACGTCCTGGCACTCTGAGAGGATCACAAACACAGACACACACTGTAGATCCTGCAGGCAGTGAGGGTTAATCATAGCTCAGGGTGCTTTTCCATTCTATAACGTCTCCCCCAAAATAAGGATAAACTGAGTAAGAAGATGAAGAAATAAAAACAGAAATGGGACAAAAGGTCAGTTTTAACAAAAATCAAACTTTTTGGTAAAGATATTCCTGCAGTCCTAAAAACAGAAACTGCTTTATGTATAGATTTCTTCTGTGGAATGATAAATATTGCTCCAGCCATATGAATATCTAATGATTCACTGACCTCAAACTACCAACAACAGGACCCCCCAGTTCTCTCTCATATAAAACACTGAGAGTGACTGTTTAACTGTCCTTCGCTGCCAGCACACTTCCGGTGCTCATACTCGGGATCTCCCAATGATCTGTTCATATAACACACAACCAGCTTTGCAATAAGACAGAAACCCACAATTTCACAACCTCCATATACACCTCCTCTGTGCTGCCGCAGCCAACAGTCAGATGGCTGGGATCTCCCATTGCACGTGCATCATATGCATCCTATACATGTATACAAACACACATGAAGATGTAAGCCTTCTCTACAGCCTCTTTTGACAGTGTTGTTGCCAGTAGAAACCACACATGATTCTCAGAGTGAGACTTAATCCTACCATAACACACACACACATACACAGAAAGGGAATACTGGGGTTCCTGTGAATGACAGAAAGGCAGAGAATAAGAAGATGTCTGAAAAAAAACACCCAGCTCACTGAAAAAGTGTTTCAGAAGATAGAAAACTTGACAGTTCTAAAAGTGGATTAAAGGAAGTTGGGGGAAGACCTGACAGCCATACAAGCCTTTCAGGGAGCAGAAACCATCTTGTTTATATTCTAAGGACTTGTCTCCAGGCCTCAAAGTATCTGTCACATGTTGTTCACCATGCTGTGGAAATCCTACAATTGCATAACCTGTTTAATTAAGACAGGAAACGGTGCCACCTGTATCTGGTAATGCCTGTTTTTTTTTTGTTTCACTCTCTTTGGACCATATAAAATAATCATCATTTTTATTGGAGATAAACACACAGCAGAGTGTTGTCAATAAGTGAACAAATCTATAAAACAAAACACATGGTGTCAGAGGTACAAGAGAAGTTTCGGTCCAGACAGGATAAATGTTTTGATTGGAAGGGTGAAGGATCTGTGGGAGACAGTTATTAAAAAAAAAAAAAAATCTGATTCCCACCAGTCTATTAAATTTTCAGTCTAGCTTCTTTCTTCTACTCCTTCCTCTCTACTCTCATCCTGTCGGCCCCCAGGCAGGGATCAGAGCTGGCCAGGGATCTCTGTTTAAAGATTTGGAGAGGTTTCTTTAGACACACACACACACACACAAATATGAAGGAGGAGTGTTTAATAGAGAGGCAAGGATAAATCAAAATGAGGTGGAGTGAAACTTTGAAAGAAAAACAATGACAAAGAGGTGTTACAGATACAAGAGACATGGAAACGCTGGGCGTCAGCCACACTGATATACAATAAAAACCAAAACGGGGATGGTAGAGACATTTCTTAGCAGCTGCTTAATAGGATATCAACACATCTGCCCAAACATAATTGCACAGGTTTTTATTGTGGAGTTTAAAGATGTTTAAAGATTTTTTTAGGATTTCTCTGATCCATGGTTTTATCTCTCTTGTTGGTGCATTAGGAGAAGCAAGATGCTATCCTGTTCAGCACATGTCTGTCGTCTTTTTTGTCCTCATGTTATCACACCATCACTTGTCGTGCCCTCGAGCCTCTGCTGCTAGTGTACCATTTATGTTTCTTAACCTTCCTCACAAAAAACAGCCTTAGCTGGCACTGGAAAAAAAAGGTCATATGGAAGATCAACATTATGCTACAATGAACAGGGTATAAAGGAGCTTAAAGGGTCCAAATCAGTGTAATTTGTATATTGACTCTAGTTGATCACAGATTGTATTTCAAAGAGCTGCCTTTTGTTCACCCAACCTCTGTCATTACCGCTAGCTTAGGCTTGTTAACACTTGGCATTGTTTCATCTACACATGGACAGCTTGTCACCCTGCTGCCCTCTGTCCCTGTATCCCCGGCCTCCTGCAGCCCCTTGGCCCTCTGGCTCATAGCAGCACACTTCGACAAGCTGCTCCTTCTCTGGCACCACAAAGGCACGTCTCCTGGTGCTCATTCAAACCCATTCATCTGCATACAGGTGGTCCTCTATTCATACACTGGGAGGCACGCTTCTGCTTCATAGGTCTCCATGTGTCTAGATTTAGCCCGGGAGGGGGGTAGGAAATATTCATTCTTGTGGTATCACGCACCAAGACATTAGCAGCAGAAACAACTCGTATCTGCAACACGTTTCTGCTCGGACCAGTCTCTGGAAAACCGCCAGGGAGGCTGAGCTGTTTCAAACGTGCTGCACATAAGCTGACAGGGTATCAAAACAAGCTATGGACACACACACAAGCTAAAACAATGTTGTGTGTGTGTGTGTGTGTGTGTGTGTGTGTGTGTGTGTGTGTGTGTGTCAGTAGGGGGTAAATGAGCCTCTCCCTCCCTCCTGGACTAACACTGTCTCACTATTCAGACCACAGGAATCATTAACTCGCCCAGTCAACAGGCACACTTCCCTCTTTCGCTCTCTCACTGCCTCGCTGTCCTCCTTTCTGTCTCCCAGGGACTCTCACACACATGCCCACGCACACACAAACACAGCAGCACACAAAAGCACAAACAAGCCCCAGTGAAATATTTAACCACGCTACTCAGCTCACATTGCCTCTGCCATCATTTGTTATACTGTATCTCCTTGTCTGTCTCGCTGCCTGTTCTCTCAGCTCATCTGTTGTCTCTGCTGTCTTTCCTTCCTTTCCTTTCTTCTGTTCATCTGTTCAGTTATTTCCACGGAGCCCTCATCAGCCCCTGGCCAGAATGTACCCAGTGCAACTCTCCTCGATACTTTGCTTTCTCTTGTCTTTCACACTGTATGGCTTTTAAACATCACCCTTTCCCATCTTTTATGTACTTTTCTCCCCTTCAGTTCCTTCTCCCCGCCTGTCTTGATGTTGTCCAGTTTTCTTCATGCTCGTTGCTTTCTTGAATAATTTTCTCTTCTCATCCCTTTTTTTTTTTCTAATTTCAACTACCTCAAGCAGTGCATTGGTTTGGAGAGAATCTATTATCCTCATTCATCCTCCCACCCTCTGTCCTCTTTATCTCTCTCTCTCTGTCTGCTTCTGTATCTTTTCCTCTCTCCTTTCCTCACTTGCTTCTGGCCCCAGCCCTATATTCATTAACATAGTGTTAATGATCCCAGATGGACTGACATGTACTCTATGGAGGCGAAGTGTGAATGGCTTCTTCCAAGGGTGTGTGTGGGTGGTTGTATGCCCGTGTATGTGTGTGTGTGGGCATGTACGGCTGTTGGGTACACATGTGCATAATTGTGTGTACAGACGTGCACAACCGTGTCTACATGTGTGCATGTGTGTGGGCACATGTGTTCATATCACAATTTTTTTTTTCTCTTGGCAGTAGATTGCTCTGTTGTTGATGATAAGCATCTTTCATGACCTGGTTTTAGAAAGACAACAATAGAGCTGATCACACCACAGCCAAGCGCGTTCACGGGGAATTTGTTCTGCATTTCAATATCAAGTGAGTGCAAACGGTTGGTGATAGTAACACTCCTGTGCTTCACCGAGGTATTAAAATACATTTTCTTTAAAAAGTTATTTTGGCAAACTTGGATAGCTTAAAAAAAAAAGTCTCAATTTTTAATTGCGTTGATAGATGTCAGTGACTCTGCATGCAAGTCATACTGTTAAATTTCACATCTGTGGAACCAAAATCATTTCAAATTAGACTTTACCAGTGCTTCTAAAACCCAAAACATCCTCGTGATCTTTCAGCAGCTGACTGTCTCTTAGATTGTCCCATTAACTTGTCTGCAAATTCCTCACAAGATTTCAAAAACCTATGTCTAATAGATTTTTGTGTTTGTCTTCTTCATGTTTGTTTTGATGGTTTTCAAGGTTTCACAGCTTCTTAGTTATTAATTAAAGAAACTTGAAGCAAACATTCAAGTGAAGAGGTAAAAAGATTAAATCCAACTTTAACAACTTGGTTTTGTATCGATTGAACAAACAAAATAATTAGTGAGGTTAGAAATGGCTATGGATGGATTTGGTTATGGTTGAACAGAACCAAGCTAGCCGTAACTTCTTGAAGCTGTTTTCACACACGAACCCTGGAAAACGTTGGTAAAATCAATTCAATTCAATTCAGTTTTATTTATATAGCACCAATTCACAACAACAGTCACCTCAAGGCACTTTATATTGCAAGGTAAAGACCATACGATATTAGAAAGAAAGAAAGGAGCCCTAACAATCACACAAAGGTGAAAAGAGGTAAGTGAAGAAGAAATGCTCAGTGCATCATGGGAACCTCCCTAGCAGCTTAAGCCTATTGCATCGTAACTAAGGGATGGTTCAGGGTCACCTAATCCAGCCCTAATTATAAACTTTATCAAAAAGGAAAAAAGGAAAGTTTTAAGCCTAATCTTAAATGTAGAGAGAGGGTCTGTCTCCCGAATCCAAACTGGGAGCTGGTTCTATAGTAGAGGGTCCTGATAGCTGAAGGCTCTGCCTCCCATTCTACTTTTGAAAACTATAGGAACCATAAGTAAGCCAGCAGTCTGAGCGCGAAGAGTTCTGTTATGATAATAAGGTACTATGAGGTCTTTAAGATATGTTAGGGCCTGATTATTCAAGATTTTGTATGTGAGGAGAAGGATTTTAAATTTGATTCTGGAATTAACAGGGAGCCAATGAAGAGAAGATAATATGGGAGAAATATGTTCTCTCCTTCTAGTCCTTGTCAGTACTCTCGCTGCAGCATTCTGAATCAACTGAAGGCTTTTCAGGGAGCTTTTAGAACAAC